>NDFZ01003752.1:0-35475 GCA_002192655.3 Mamestra configurata
CAAAAGTACCTGATAATGGTTTATTTGAAATAAATGCTTTGATTGATTGATTGATTGATTGATCAAAATATACAATAGATTATCCGAAACAATACGGTCCATAAAACTGTCTGTAAAATTCCAACCCTGCCCTAGTTCGATCCAGCCCGTCCCTAGCTGTCCTCCCCCCAGCGACGCCCTAAGCCGAGGCCCGTACCCCACAGGGGGTGCCCTTAGCGTGTAGTCGCTTAGTTTGTAAGTTTTTTATGAGCCCTGGCTGGAGGCTTTAATATTATATTAAAGCCACCACAGGCAAGCCCGGTTAAGCAGTCGATAACCTTATAGGTTGAACTGCGAGAAGCCACTCACAAAAAAAAAAACTATTATACCAACCCTGCCCAGTGGTCAGTGTGCATGCGGCTGAGGCTTTTTCCTTCGTCGACAATGCACGTTTTTGAGCGCAGCGTGGCGTTTCTTATTCTGTCACTCTTTATACGCCCAGAATGCTGCGCTCCATTGCTCTTTGACAAATTCCAAGGCGGAACTTCAAGATTATTTAATATACTGATAAACGTTTCCAGTAAATTAGCTTGCGTGAATGTAAAAATGTACCATGGGGATAAAACATCCTGTCTTCATTCCGGTGTCTGCGTGCTCTGTTTCATCCAAATTCGTTGAGCAGCTGAGGCGAGACTAACAAGCATCTTAGCATAGACTTTCACATTTCAAAAATTAGTAGGATTATTTACAATTGAAAATCAGTACTTTTTTAAGAATATTCTGTTTTGTTTACATTTTACAACGGAAATAAAAAGCAAGACCTTGTCTATATTTATAAGAATTAATCACTATTTTATTTCCCTTGGTCACGGCATCACGCGGGAACGGCTGAACCAATTTCGCTAATTCCTTTTTTGTTGTGTTTGTTATTGTCAGGAGAAGGTCCTCATGAAAGAAAAACTGAAAAAAAACATCCGGGCGAAGCCGGGGCGGGCCACTAGTACAAAATAATATATAATTATATACATTTATTTACACTGGAAATATCCGACATAATATACAAATCTACAGTAATGTAAAGAGTGATTAAAACTTTTTGAATTTCATGAAATTCTTGTACTTTTTAGGGTTCAAACCGTACGCCTTCAGCCTTTCATCTGATAGGTTGAGCATAGGATTCATCGGTTGGGTTACTTTGCTTGTGTTTTTAAACTTATTGTTTTGCTTGAAATTCTTTTTGAAATCTTTTTTATTGCCTTTCTTCTTCTTCTGGTTTGGCTGGTCTCTGGTATTTGTATCTGCTTTGCGTTTTAAGTTTTTATTATGACTTTGATTTGCTACGGTACTGTCGGAGTTATTTTCTGATGTTGTATTGTTTTCTATTTTTTCTTTTTTCTTTTTCGGAGTCTGTGCTGCACTGTCAGGTACTCCGTTAGTTTCAGTGCTAAGTTGACTAGGTCCCGCATGCTCCACAGTTTCAACGACAAAACCGTCTGATTTATGTTTCTTTTTCTTCTTCTTTTGTTTTATTTCTTCATTCTCTTCTGTATTTGTTCCTTCATCATTCTGTGTTCCATCTACGTAATCTTTCTTTTTCTTCTTAGGACTCTCAGCAACGTCGCCGCTTGTGTCTTGAGCTTCTGCTTCTTGATCAGCTGTTACTACTTCCTGTTCAGTTTCCTCTGTGGCGGTGTCTTCTGTGCTCTTCTGTTTGTTCTTTTTCTTCTTCTTCTTTTTTTTCGTTTCTTCTATTGGCACGACTATATCTGGGTCTCTGCAAAAATATATTTATAATTATTATGTGACTGTAGAAACACTTATGATGATTTAACTATTATTTGGATACAGCTCAGAGTAGGTACATTCCCCAACCAGACCAGAGGATAGCTTGACACGTAGCAGTGTCAACCTATCGTCTCTAAATGTCTCAATTCATACATCTGCAAACTCTGAATGGATTACCCCATTCCTTTCATAAATCATGATTCTTTTGACACGACGGACAGACAGACAACCGAGTGATCCTATAAGAGTACCATTTTTACGGATGTTCGGAATCCTAAAAATACCGTAGATTAATTTCAGATTACCAAAGATTTTTCCTAATAAGCCCACTTTTGACTTCGATCTCGTCTGGTGGTAAACGATGCATCAGGTATACCATGGTGCGAGCGAGCACAGAAGACGCCTGACCTCTTGGTTTGTTAAGACTGACACTCAAGAAACGCCAACTCAGACAAACTCAGAGACCAAAGTATCTTTTGACGTCCATTTAAAATAAGAACCATGTAGGTTTATGTCTGAGGAGGTCTTTCGAGGAAAGTACCACGAAAGTGCGAGCATTTTTTTTAAGGCTGTGAGCTATAGTTGTCTTGATACTCACTCGGGCAAGTCCCTGAACAGACTCGGCAGTATCTTCTTCTTGAGCCGAGTGTCGGCGGCCTTCTGCGCGAAGTTCCGCGCCTCTCCGAGCTCCGCAGCGTCCGGCCGGTGCTTCAGGATGCGCTTCAGGGGCACCCACTGCGTCAGCTCCTTGTCGTCTGCCACCAGGATCTGGGAAACGTTCATTAACTTACTTTTGCATTTCTGTACATAGGGTGGGGGATTGTTTTATCCTACTAATATTATAAACGCGAAAGTTTTTAAGTATGGATGGATGGATGGATGGATGTTTGTTAGTCTTTCACGTAAAAACTACTGAATGGATTTTGATAAAAATTTGGCACAGAAGTAGATTAGTCTGGAATAACCCATAGGATACTTTTTATCCCGGGAATATGTTCAACTAGTATTAAATAAATAAATAAAAAAGTCTTTATTGTTCCATTGGCATGTAAATTAGTATGAATAGTAATGGGTGTGGATAATGTTAGTTCTATATACATGCCATCTGGCCCCCTCTTGGTGAAGGCGTCCTCCAGAGACTGCCTCGTAGCGATTCCTTGGACCAATTACGTGTTCCGACGGTCTCTATCTCTTTTGCATTTCTGTACATGGGGTGGACTGTTTTATATTAAGCTGTCAACTTAATGTTTGTTATTTTGTCCTTAAATAATCGTGGGCAATGCTACAGGCCACCTATATGTGAGAGACGCGAACGGTCTCCGTAATCCACCACGATTAACGTGCGTAAGGGTAACAAACAAACTAATTTTCGTATGTATAATATTAAGTTAGCATCACAACCCCAAACAAAATCAAATCCCCATCTATTACAACACCCACAAGATGATAAAGTGAGTCTTGTCACGGGAGTCTTGCTTGTCCCCGCCAAAAAAACCCCATTAAATGTGTGAATGAATATAAAATACACGTTACCTCTTCAACAGTAAGTCCATAATCGCAGGGCACGACGTCGCGGTACTTGAACCTTGTGGGCAGGTCTCCCGCGATGACATCCTCGCAGTCCATGCGGTAGTACTCGTCCATGTGCTGCTGGTAGCTCTTGTGGCCCAGCGCCGGCACGAACGTGGGCTTGTCGGAGGCCAGCAGCTCGGCTAGCTTGGACTTCTTCTTTCTGTTCCTTCTCCTCTTGCCTAAAGTCTTCTTTACTTCCTCCAGAAGATTCACGCGAGCCTTCTGTGGGTCGTAGTCCGCGTCCATCTGGGTAGGAAAGGTTTTTGGGTATCATTAAAGGGATGTTTGTAAAATACAAAACGAGAATTGCTTTGCCCATCTCTAGATATAAAAGACCTTGTAAATGTTGCCTTACGTTGAAGTTCTCGTCTTCACAATGCGGTTCCTCATCATCGCCCTGCAGATCAGCTTCATCATCATCGTCTTCGTGTTCCGGCTGGTACTTCTCCCAGTTCTCTGTAATTTTATGGACATAATGTTACTCAACTATTTAATCTTGTTTAATTCTGAATGGTTATATGGCACTAATTTGGTTTTGTTTTATTGTATTCTCAGGTACCCACTTTTGGGTACGCCACAATTGCGGCAGTAAGGTCTCTCTCCTGCCAGGGTTGCGGAACTGCCAGGGTTGCGGAATTTGTTCGAAAGAGTCACCGCAGCCCTGGAACGCAAAGGGCTTTAGAAGGAACACGGATGGGTTTTAGTCAGTAAGAGTCTGACACGCCCTTCCGCTCCACCCAGAGCGGAAGAAGTCATTTGATGATTTCCCATCCTTAAAAAAAAAAAAGGTCTCTCTTTGGGGAGAAGGCTGGAGAGGCGTCACACCTCACATCACCTTCCGCCTGACGCAAGTACTCACCGGACACAGCTGTTTACGGAGGTAATTGTTTCGTGTTATACTAAACACTCACCAATCTCCAGCTCGTCGTCCAGCTCGGGGAACACCGGCTTCTGGTCGTCCGCGTCGCCGTAGTACTGCTCGTCGAATATCTCCTTCATGCGCCTGTCGTGTTATACTAAACACTCACCAATCTCCAGCTCGTCGTCCAGCTCGGGGAACACCGGCTTCTGGTCGTCCGCGTCGCCGTAGTACTGCTCGTCGAATATCTCCTTCATGCGCCTGTCGTGTTATACTAAACACTCACCAATCTCCAGCTCGTCGTCCAGCTCGGGGAACACCGGCTTCTGGTCGTCCGCGTCGCCGTAGTACTGCTCGTCGAATATCTCCTTCATGCGCCTGTCGTGTTATACTAAACACTCACCAATCTCCAGCTCGTCGTCCAGCTCGGGGAACACCGGCTTCTGGTCGTCCGCGTCGCCGTAGTACTGCTCGTCGAATATCTCCTTCATGCGCCTGTCGTGTTATACTAAACACTCACCAATCTCCAGCTCGTCGTCCAGCTCGGGGAACACCGGCTTCTGGTCGTCCGCGTCGCCGTAGTACTGCTCGTCGAATATCTCCTTCATGCGCCTGTCGTGTTATACTAAACACTCACCAATCTCCAGCTCGTCGTCCAGCTCGGGGAACACCGGCTTCTGGTCGTCCGCGTCGCCGTAGTACTGCTCGTCGAATATCTCCTTCATGCGCCTGTCGTGTTATACTAAACACTCACCAATCTCCAGCTCGTCGTCCAGCTCGGGGAACACCGGCTTCTGGTCGTCCGCGTCGCCGTAGTACTGCTCGTCGAATATCTCCTTCATGCGCCTGTCGTGTTATACTAAACACTCACCAATCTCCAGCTCGTCGTCCAGCTCGGGGAACACCGGCTTCTGGTCGTCCGCGTCGCCGTAGTACTGCTCGTCGAATATCTCCTTCATGCGCCTGTCGTGTTATACTAAACACTCACCAATCTCCAGCTCGTCGTCCAGCTCGGGGAACACCGGCTTCTGGTCGTCCGCGTCGCCGTAGTACTGCTCGTCGAATATCTCCTTCATGCGCCTGTCGTGTTATACTAAACACTCACCAATCTCCAGCTCGTCGTCCAGCTCGGGGAACACCGGCTTCTGGTCGTCCGCGTCGCCGTAGTACTGCTCGTCGAATATCTCCTTCATGCGCCTGTCGTGTTATACTAAACACTCACCAATCTCCAGCTCGTCGTCCAGCTCGGGGAACACCGGCTTCTGGTCGTCCGCGTCGCCGTAGTACTGCTCGTCGAATATCTCCTTCATGCGCCTGTCGTGTTATACTAAACACTCACCAATCTCCAGCTCGTCGTCCAGCTCGGGGAACACCGGCTTCTGGTCGTCCGCGTCGCCGTAGTACTGCTCGTCGAATATCTCCTTCATGCGCCTGTCGTGTTATACTAAACACTCACCAATCTCCAGCTCGTCGTCCAGCTCGGGGAACACCGGCTTCTGGTCGTCCGCGTCGCCGTAGTACTGCTCGTCGAATATCTCCTTCATGCGCCTGTCGTGTTATACTAAACACTCACCAATCTCCAGCTCGTCGTCCAGCTCGGGGAACACCGGCTTCTGGTCGTCCGCGTCGCCGTAGTACTGCTCGTCGAATATCTCCTTCATGCGCCTGTCGTGTTATACTAAACACTCACCAATCTCCAGCTCGTCGTCCAGCTCGGGGAACACCGGCTTCTGGTCGTCCGCGTCGCCGTAGTACTGCTCGTCGAATATCTCCTTCATGCGCCTGTCGTGTTATACTAAACACTCACCAATCTCCAGCTCGTCGTCCAGCTCGGGGAACACCGGCTTCTGGTCGTCCGCGTCGCCGTAGTACTGCTCGTCGAATATCTCCTTCATGCGCCTGTCGTGTTATACTAAACACTCACCAATCTCCAGCTCGTCGTCCAGCTCGGGGAACACCGGCTTCTGGTCGTCCGCGTCGCCGTAGTACTGCTCGTCGAATATCTCCTTCATGCGCCTGTCGTGTTATACTAAACACTCACCAATCTCCAGCTCGTCGTCCAGCTCGGGGAACACCGGCTTCTGGTCGTCCGCGTCGCCGTAGTACTGCTCGTCGAATATCTCCTTCATGCGCCTGTCGTGTTATACTAAACACTCACCAATCTCCAGCTCGTCGTCCAGCTCGGGGAACACCGGCTTCTGGTCGTCCGCGTCGCCGTAGTACTGCTCGTCGAATATCTCCTTCATGCGCCTGTCGTGTTATACTAAACACTCACCAATCTCCAGCTCGTCGTCCAGCTCGGGGAACACCGGCTTCTGGTCGTCCGCGTCGCCGTAGTACTGCTCGTCGAATATCTCCTTCATGCGCCTGTCGTGTTATACTAAACACTCACCAATCTCCAGCTCGTCGTCCAGCTCGGGGAACACCGGCTTCTGGTCGTCCGCGTCGCCGTAGTACTGCTCGTCGAATATCTCCTTCATGCGCCTGTCGTGTTATACTAAACACTCACCAATCTCCAGCTCGTCGTCCAGCTCGGGGAACACCGGCTTCTGGTCGTCCGCGTCGCCGTAGTACTGCTCGTCGAATATCTCCTTCATGCGCCTGTCGTGTTATACTAAACACTCACCAATCTCCAGCTCGTCGTCCAGCTCGGGGAACACCGGCTTCTGGTCGTCCGCGTCGCCGTAGTACTGCTCGTCGAATATCTCCTTCATGCGCCTGTCGTGTTATACTAAACACTCACCAATCTCCAGCTCGTCGTCCAGCTCGGGGAACACCGGCTTCTGGTCGTCCGCGTCGCCGTAGTACTGCTCGTCGAATATCTCCTTCATGCGCCTGTCGTGTTATACTAAACACTCACCAATCTCCAGCTCGTCGTCCAGCTCGGGGAACACCGGCTTCTGGTCGTCCGCGTCGCCGTAGTACTGCTCGTCGAATATCTCCTTCATGCGCCTGTCGTGTTATACTAAACACTCACCAATCTCCAGCTCGTCGTCCAGCTCGGGGAACACCGGCTTCTGGTCGTCCGCGTCGCCGTAGTACTGCTCGTCGAATATCTCCTTCATGCGCCTGTCGTGTTATACTAAACACTCACCAATCTCCAGCTCGTCGTCCAGCTCGGGGAACACCGGCTTCTGGTCGTCCGCGTCGCCGTAGTACTGCTCGTCGAATATCTCCTTCATGCGCCTGTCGTGTTATACTAAACACTCACCAATCTCCAGCTCGTCGTCCAGCTCGGGGAACACCGGCTTCTGGTCGTCCGCGTCGCCGTAGTACTGCTCGTCGAATATCTCCTTCATGCGCCTGTCGTGTTATACTAAACACTCACCAATCTCCAGCTCGTCGTCCAGCTCGGGGAACACCGGCTTCTGGTCGTCCGCGTCGCCGTAGTACTGCTCGTCGAATATCTCCTTCATGCGCCTGTCGTGTTATACTAAACACTCACCAATCTCCAGCTCGTCGTCCAGCTCGGGGAACACCGGCTTCTGGTCGTCCGCGTCGCCGTAGTACTGCTCGTCGAATATCTCCTTCATGCGCCTGTCGTGTTATACTAAACACTCACCAATCTCCAGCTCGTCGTCCAGCTCGGGGAACACCGGCTTCTGGTCGTCCGCGTCGCCGTAGTACTGCTCGTCGAATATCTCCTTCATGCGCCTGTCGTGTTATACTAAACACTCACCAATCTCCAGCTCGTCGTCCAGCTCGGGGAACACCGGCTTCTGGTCGTCCGCGTCGCCGTAGTACTGCTCGTCGAATATCTCCTTCATGCGCCTGTCGTGTTATACTAAACACTCACCAATCTCCAGCTCGTCGTCCAGCTCGGGGAACACCGGCTTCTGGTCGTCCGCGTCGCCGTAGTACTGCTCGTCGAATATCTCCTTCATGCGCCTGTCGTGTTATACTAAACACTCACCAATCTCCAGCTCGTCGTCCAGCTCGGGGAACACCGGCTTCTGGTCGTCCGCGTCGCCGTAGTACTGCTCGTCGAATATCTCCTTCATGCGCCTGTCGTGTTATACTAAACACTCACCAATCTCCAGCTCGTCGTCCAGCTCGGGGAACACCGGCTTCTGGTCGTCCGCGTCGCCGTAGTACTGCTCGTCGAATATCTCCTTCATGCGCCTGTCGTGTTATACTAAACACTCACCAATCTCCAGCTCGTCGTCCAGCTCGGGGAACACCGGCTTCTGGTCGTCCGCGTCGCCGTAGTACTGCTCGTCGAATATCTCCTTCATGCGCCTGTCGTGTTATACTAAACACTCACCAATCTCCAGCTCGTCGTCCAGCTCGGGGAACACCGGCTTCTGGTCGTCCGCGTCGCCGTAGTACTGCTCGTCGAATATCTCCTTCATGCGCCTGTCGTGTTATACTAAACACTCACCAATCTCCAGCTCGTCGTCCAGCTCGGGGAACACCGGCTTCTGGTCGTCCGCGTCGCCGTAGTACTGCTCGTCGAATATCTCCTTCATGCGCCTGTCGTGTTATACTAAACACTCACCAATCTCCAGCTCGTCGTCCAGCTCGGGGAACACCGGCTTCTGGTCGTCCGCGTCGCCGTAGTACTGCTCGTCGAATATCTCCTTCATGCGCCTGTCGTGTTATACTAAACACTCACCAATCTCCAGCTCGTCGTCCAGCTCGGGGAACACCGGCTTCTGGTCGTCCGCGTCGCCGTAGTACTGCTCGTCGAATATCTCCTTCATGCGCCTGTCGTGTTATACTAAACACTCACCAATCTCCAGCTCGTCGTCCAGCTCGGGGAACACCGGCTTCTGGTCGTCCGCGTCGCCGTAGTACTGCTCGTCGAATATCTCCTTCATGCGCCTGTCGTGTTATACTAAACACTCACCAATCTCCAGCTCGTCGTCCAGCTCGGGGAACACCGGCTTCTGGTCGTCCGCGTCGCCGTAGTACTGCTCGTCGAATATCTCCTTCATGCGCCTGTCGTGTTATACTAAACACTCACCAATCTCCAGCTCGTCGTCCAGCTCGGGGAACACCGGCTTCTGGTCGTCCGCGTCGCCGTAGTACTGCTCGTCGAATATCTCCTTCATGCGCCTGTCGTGTTATACTAAACACTCACCAATCTCCAGCTCGTCGTCCAGCTCGGGGAACACCGGCTTCTGGTCGTCCGCGTCGCCGTAGTACTGCTCGTCGAATATCTCCTTCATGCGCCTGTCGTGTTATACTAAACACTCACCAATCTCCAGCTCGTCGTCCAGCTCGGGGAACACCGGCTTCTGGTCGTCCGCGTCGCCGTAGTACTGCTCGTCGAATATCTCCTTCATGCGCCTGTCGTGTTATACTAAACACTCACCAATCTCCAGCTCGTCGTCCAGCTCGGGGAACACCGGCTTCTGGTCGTCCGCGTCGCCGTAGTACTGCTCGTCGAATATCTCCTTCATGCGCCTGTCGTGTTATACTAAACACTCACCAATCTCCAGCTCGTCGTCCAGCTCGGGGAACACCGGCTTCTGGTCGTCCGCGTCGCCGTAGTACTGCTCGTCGAATATCTCCTTCATGCGCCTGTCGTGTTATACTAAACACTCACCAATCTCCAGCTCGTCGTCCAGCTCGGGGAACACCGGCTTCTGGTCGTCCGCGTCGCCGTAGTACTGCTCGTCGAATATCTCCTTCATGCGCCTGTCGTGTTATACTAAACACTCACCAATCTCCAGCTCGTCGTCCAGCTCGGGGAACACCGGCTTCTGGTCGTCCGCGTCGCCGTAGTACTGCTCGTCGAATATCTCCTTCATGCGCCTGTCGTGTTATACTAAACACTCACCAATCTCCAGCTCGTCGTCCAGCTCGGGGAACACCGGCTTCTGGTCGTCCGCGTCGCCGTAGTACTGCTCGTCGAATATCTCCTTCATGCGCCTGTCGTGTTATACTAAACACTCACCAATCTCCAGCTCGTCGTCCAGCTCGGGGAACACCGGCTTCTGGTCGTCCGCGTCGCCGTAGTACTGCTCGTCGAATATCTCCTTCATGCGCCTGTCGTGTTATACTAAACACTCACCAATCTCCAGCTCGTCGTCCAGCTCGGGGAACACCGGCTTCTGGTCGTCCGCGTCGCCGTAGTACTGCTCGTCGAATATCTCCTTCATGCGCCTGTCGTGTTATACTAAACACTCACCAATCTCCAGCTCGTCGTCCAGCTCGGGGAACACCGGCTTCTGGTCGTCCGCGTCGCCGTAGTACTGCTCGTCGAATATCTCCTTCATGCGCCTGTCGTGTTATACTAAACACTCACCAATCTCCAGCTCGTCGTCCAGCTCGGGGAACACCGGCTTCTGGTCGTCCGCGTCGCCGTAGTACTGCTCGTCGAATATCTCCTTCATGCGCCTGTCGTGTTATACTAAACACTCACCAATCTCCAGCTCGTCGTCCAGCTCGGGGAACACCGGCTTCTGGTCGTCCGCGTCGCCGTAGTACTGCTCGTCGAATATCTCCTTCATGCGCCTGTCGTGTTATACTAAACACTCACCAATCTCCAGCTCGTCGTCCAGCTCGGGGAACACCGGCTTCTGGTCGTCCGCGTCGCCGTAGTACTGCTCGTCGAATATCTCCTTCATGCGCCTGTCGTGTTATACTAAACACTCACCAATCTCCAGCTCGTCGTCCAGCTCGGGGAACACCGGCTTCTGGTCGTCCGCGTCGCCGTAGTACTGCTCGTCGAATATCTCCTTCATGCGCCTGTCGTGTTATACTAAACACTCACCAATCTCCAGCTCGTCGTCCAGCTCGGGGAACACCGGCTTCTGGTCGTCCGCGTCGCCGTAGTACTGCTCGTCGAATATCTCCTTCATGCGCCTGTCGTGTTATACTAAACACTCACCAATCTCCAGCTCGTCGTCCAGCTCGGGGAACACCGGCTTCTGGTCGTCCGCGTCGCCGTAGTACTGCTCGTCGAATATCTCCTTCATGCGCCTGTCGTGTTATACTAAACACTCACCAATCTCCAGCTCGTCGTCCAGCTCGGGGAACACCGGCTTCTGGTCGTCCGCGTCGCCGTAGTACTGCTCGTCGAATATCTCCTTCATGCGCCTGTCGTGTTATACTAAACACTCACCAATCTCCAGCTCGTCGTCCAGCTCGGGGAACACCGGCTTCTGGTCGTCCGCGTCGCCGTAGTACTGCTCGTCGAATATCTCCTTCATGCGCCTGTCGTGTTATACTAAACACTCACCAATCTCCAGCTCGTCGTCCAGCTCGGGGAACACCGGCTTCTGGTCGTCCGCGTCGCCGTAGTACTGCTCGTCGAATATCTCCTTCATGCGCCTGTCGTGTTATACTAAACACTCACCAATCTCCAGCTCGTCGTCCAGCTCGGGGAACACCGGCTTCTGGTCGTCCGCGTCGCCGTAGTACTGCTCGTCGAATATCTCCTTCATGCGCCTGTCGTGTTATACTAAACACTCACCAATCTCCAGCTCGTCGTCCAGCTCGGGGAACACCGGCTTCTGGTCGTCCGCGTCGCCGTAGTACTGCTCGTCGAATATCTCCTTCATGCGCCTGTCGTGTTATACTAAACACTCACCAATCTCCAGCTCGTCGTCCAGCTCGGGGAACACCGGCTTCTGGTCGTCCGCGTCGCCGTAGTACTGCTCGTCGAATATCTCCTTCATGCGCCTGTCGTGTTATACTAAACACTCACCAATCTCCAGCTCGTCGTCCAGCTCGGGGAACACCGGCTTCTGGTCGTCCGCGTCGCCGTAGTACTGCTCGTCGAATATCTCCTTCATGCGCCTGTCGTGTTATACTAAACACTCACCAATCTCCAGCTCGTCGTCCAGCTCGGGGAACACCGGCTTCTGGTCGTCCGCGTCGCCGTAGTACTGCTCGTCGAATATCTCCTTCATGCGCCTGTCGTGTTATACTAAACACTCACCAATCTCCAGCTCGTCGTCCAGCTCGGGGAACACCGGCTTCTGGTCGTCCGCGTCGCCGTAGTACTGCTCGTCGAATATCTCCTTCATGCGCTTGTCGTGCTCCTCGGGGTCAAACTCGCTCTCCAGGTCTGATTCCTGTAAATTGAGGATTTCGGTAGTTAGAGAAGATTAAAATCAGCATCAACGACAGCATTTTTGTGATGCAGCTAGTGTTTTAAAGATACCACGTAAGTATATTTTCGTAGCAACCATCTTTTAGTGCTGTTTCTGTATGGCAAACAAAAAAACGGCTTATACATATATAAAATGGCGGTTGGTCGAGTTTTGTATAGAAAATATGTCAAACAGCCATTTTATATGCTTCAGTAAAAAATTTGCTGACAAAAATCGTCCCCTACTGAGATAGCAAAGGGTTGATATTCCTGTCTCTTCCCGTCAATGCAGCAAGTAACCGTACCTTGAAGGCCAGCTCGTCGTTGCCGGTGACCTCCTTGATCTTGGCGATCTTCTCCTGGATCTCCTTCAGCTTGAGCGCCTTCATGCGCGCGATCTCCTCCATCTTCTTCTTCTTCTCCTCTTCCTTGCGCGTGCGTACTTCCTGTCGTTTCTTTGAGCGCCGGTCGTCTTTGGGACGGATGTAATTCATTGTGCGGGGGAATCGTTTTAGCTGGAATGAGAAATTTTTCGGTAAGTTTTGAGTAATTTGTAATTGTGGGAAAAAATTTATGTAGCTTATAGAACTATTACACCAGTGACCAGTCCACCTTCAAGATACAATGTATGTATATGTCACCGGAAAATGGCAAATACCGTAAGATTATAAAATAACTTGAGAGATCATAAACTCTCGATAAATAGTCAACTGAACATCTATCTATATATATAAAAATCAATTGCTGTTCGTTATTCTCGCTAAAACTCGAGAACGGCTTGACCGATTTGGCTAATTCTTTTTTTGTTTTGGTCGCCAGATTACAGAGAAGGTTTTAAAACAAAAAAAAAGGGAAGTAGGGTAGGTATGTAGGGTAGTAGGTATGTAGGGTAGGTATATAGGGTAGGTATGTAGGGTAGGTATGTAGGGTAGGTATGTAGGGTAGGTGGAGTAGGGTAGGTAACGGTTGACGGTTGTTGGTGAAGGGAGCGAAGCAGGTATGNGTAGGTATGTAGGGTAGGTATGTAGGGTAGGTATGTAGGGTAGGTATGTAGGGTAGGTATGTAGGGTAGGTGGAGTAGGGTAGGTAACGGTTGACGGTTGTTGGTGAAGGGAGCGAAGCCGCGGGCACAGCTTGTTTGAAATATTTTTTTTACTCATTCATTCAAACCAAAACAGATAAATTGTAGACCAGAGAGCTGATTGGTCGCCAGTTTATGTCAGTCCACAATTTATCGGAACGCACGGAGATATTATAGAACAGAAGATTTTGATTCGTACCTATAATTGCAGAACAAATGTTCATTTTACAATTATTTATCGAGAGTTTACAATCTCTCAGGATATTTTATANCAAGATATTTTTTAATCTTACGTAGTTTTCAATTAGCCGGTGACATATACTTTGCTTGTGATCAGAAGAAAGACTGGTCCGTTGCAGTGGGAGTAGAAATTGATGTTGAAAATGTTTTTTAACCTACGTATTTACGATATAAATATACCGGGTTGAGCCCGTCTATTCAGCAGTTGCTATTTTGCAGTCGGATAAGTGAACCTTATTTTCAAGATATAAGGTTCATATTCGTAGACAACGCAAATTATGTAAAGTCAATGTATGAGCTATAAATAATGCTCTAATTAAATGATCAATGATGTTTATTTTGCAAATAGGTTACAAATAACTCTTTTTTGTCAAATTAAACTAGATGAAGCCGGTGTTTCCTAGTGCTGTTTTCCATGGCGGCCAATCTCAATGGAGATTAGCCATCGGCGCGGGATATCAAAATTAAAATCATACCATAGTGCAGGCGTGTGTGCGCTAACACAGCACACATCATATTCCTCCGGGACTGCCGTCCCACCAGTCGGCTGAACGTGCTGTCCGAGGCACCGGGGTGTCACACCACCAACTTTAAACTCTGGGCTGTCACTGTGTAATTCTTATTGGAAATAACCCTGACACTTAATCAAATAAGCAGTTACTCACATACTCCTGATCAGGCTCTTCAAACCGGAAGTTGTATGCCCGCTCGAACTTGCCCTGCTCCTCCACTCGTTCCTCATCCGCCTCCAGCTCCTCGTCATCCCTGATCTTGTCTTCAGCTTCACCGATGTCGCCATCCTGAAGGTATCTGTAGATAAATAGTTAAGCAATATTTGAAGTGTGAATAGGAGTATTAAGTGTTGCGATTAGTGATGTGTCATTGAGGGATTAAAAATAGATTTTTCTACAAATCTCTTTTTTTCCTTTTTAAAGAATGCCTGCTTTTCTTTCTTCTGGATAATTACAGTCAGTGTGATGAGTAGAAAATTATTAATAATTATCTATAATTAATTAATTATTGATAATTATTAAAAGCCCTTTGAGCATTTATAATTTTTATCTATTTAAATACCCTCGTTAATAAAATTTGCGGATTCCGCACGAAAAATTAAATCGACAGTGTACCAACAGAGGAACTTTACAGGCTCCTTATGTCTGACAGAAATCAAAATGATCGGCACTTACATCAAAAGATACAGAACCTTTCATCTGCCTGCCTAGCCTTTTCCCAACTATATTGGGGTCGGCTTCCAGTCAAACTGGATTCAGCTGAATTCATTCTTGTCATTGTATAATGGTTTGTTTATGAGCAACAAAAATAATGAAGGAAGCAGTTTGGGTTGTGGTGTGGTATTTAATAAATCAAGGATTACTTAATGATTTGTGCAAAATGCAAGTTTACAAGTAGCTCATAAATTCATGTTTGAAACATTGGTTGGATTTTAAAGATAGTCCGAAAAAACATTATTCTCCTTTTGGGGCAGTACAGCAAATACAATGAATGAAAGTGATGTAACGAATGTTGGATTTTTCACATTCGCGAATGCGAATGCGATTGCGAATATTTGAAAATTTAAAAAAAAGCTTCAAAAAAATTCCTCAGATTTATAAAGTGGAATGAAAAAATATAGGTACATTTAAAGCCAAAGGTTATGAATACTTAATACATTAGATATTTAAAGTTTAATAATTTTGTTTCAAGTAATTGTTTAGTTTTTTAGTAAATAGAAACTGTAAACTTTATTTAAAAATGGTAGTAAACTAAATAAATGCAAACCTTACATAGTTGTAACAAGGCTGATTAATGTTAGATTTGATCAGATCTCTAAAGTACTTTTTTCATAAATGAGACTTTAATTTAGAATGTAGAAGTATGATTTAATAAAAATATTTAAGTGTTATGTATTGTATTATTATTTCATATGCATGCATATAATAATTTCCTTTTTGATTATTAAAAACATTCGCTAAATATTAGCATAATTTTTGCGAATGCGAATGCGAATGCGAATTTTGAAAAATATGCGGATATTCGCGAATGCGAATGCGAATGCGAATATCCGTTACATCACTAGATGAATGATTTAAATTTTACTTACGGCTTATTCAAAATATAGTCTCTGAGGAAGGCTTCTCCCTCATTTAGCTTGGGGTCTGACCAGAGTGCCTTCAGAGGCGCCAGGTCCTTCTCCACCTCATCATCTACGTGTTCTGCCTGGCCTATGAGGTACTCTTTTAGTTTGGCCTCCTACAACAAAAGCAATCTATGAAACAAATTCAAATGAAATAGCATATTAATCCTACTTCACTGGGACCCAAATGAAATGCAGCCAAATCAGGCTGACAGTAAATACTTTTGAATTTTTTCTATCAATTTGGAGCTGTTACACTTTGTTGTAGGCCCCTGATGCAAGGCCCCACCCTTGCAACCGGGGCCTGAATGTGAAATCTAAAATAACCCAAGTGTTCAATTGTTAAGGATTGGATTTTAATTAAAGCTACTACTCACAGAGCCAGATTAAGACGATGTATGGCCTATAGCAGATTACACTAAGACCTTTCTAAAAATTAAAAAATGAAATGAAAACATTGATTTATAGAGGGGCCAGCTCGCATGGTTTTTGAGCATCTATGCATACTGTGTCTGTAGCTTTAACCTTTTAAATGCCAGAGCATAAACGCATCAGCGTGCCCCCGATGCCAAGCTACCAATTCGCCGTACTTGTTGTCACATCATTGTGACGTTTGGCATACAGGGCACGCGCTTGCTTGTCATGTATACGTGACAATGGCGTTCAAAAGGTTAATTAGATCCCTAAACGACAAAAGTAGAAAAATTTCAGACAGCCATTTGGAGCACATCATAGCTGTGAGGTGTGAGATAGTAGACAAATACAAGCATTATTATAATAAGCTAATGTCCAGGATACCTTGGTCTCAGAAGTCTTCCTCTCCTTCTTGGTGTCCTCCACAATCTCCGCTTTCTTCTCAATGCTGAAGATATTGCCATCATCGTCATCCTCCTCATCACTGTCAGCGAATGTCAGCTGCTTCGTCTTTACCTCTTTCTCTGGAATTATTTAATTTGAAAGTAAATAGTTAATTATATTTTGTAATTAATAATGTATTATGTAGTTTATGAATCAGTAAGCACACTAGTACAAGTAATGGGAAAATGACTTACCAAAATGAATCCCAAAAGTGTATTGTATAGAGTAGGCTAGGCTTTCATTATGTGCTTTCAAATTTAATAAAAGTGAGTTCTTCAAAACCACTGTTTATTTACCTGGCTCCTTTTTCTCAGTGCCATCAAAGAACTTGAACTCAGGGTCATAGATCCTTGGGTCCTTTGTCTTCAGTAGCGCCAGTGTCTTGAGGAACTGCGTCTCCATCTCCTCATTAACCTCCGGGGGTGCATCACTCTCATCCTCACTGTCTGTTGATTCTGACCCATCCGCGTTCGGCTTAGAGCCATACTTCTGTTCCACTGAAACGTGTAATTCAAATGCGTTGATCAAAAAAGTTTTTACAGGTTCATTTAAGGTGGTATAAGTGATGCCTTCGCAAAAATAAAGTAAAATGATAGTGTGCTTACGTTTATGGAGTTCTTCCTTTTCCCGCCACTTGTCGTACTTCTTGGCGTACTCATTTTCAGTTTTAAGTGCAACCTCCTCGTCTGATTCTTCATCAAAGAGTATTGGTTTAGGCATTTTGATTCATAAACTGATTTACTTTATCATCTAACCAAAAACGCACCTTTCACATGCTTTCGTGTTTTGGAGTTCCGTCAATGTCAAAAATGTCAAAACCAAAATTCCTGATGCATTTCGTTCTAAGCAGATGCAAACATTGATAAAACGAGCAGTGGTGTGTGTGATGATGGAAATAAACATTTACACCGTAAAAACTGTTGTAGACCAGTTTGTGTGAACTGTTGAGTTGTCGTGAGCAAAATTAAGCAGTCATTCTGCTTAATTTTTTCACCTTAGAACAGGTCAAAACAGGTGTAAACAAAAGAAACGATAAACGGAACGGTTCAGAATATTGATAACAGGGTGGTCATTAGATAAAACTGTTGGTGCCTTGGGACCTTGTTTGTGCATTTGTGCACAAAGTCAAGGAATGAAAAAATCGTACATTATTTTTATGTGGCATATCAGCACTTTTATTACGTTTAAATAATTTTTGAGTGACAAAATTAAATTTCACCATTGCAGCATTGACAAGAAGTAAAAAACACTTCAAAATATGGCAATACTTTTATAACCTGTATCTCACCGGTTATCGCGATTGTTTTGCCGAAATAGAATTGTATTTTATCCTAAAATAAGAGTGATCCAATGATTATTTAGCATTGTATTGTCATTTAAAACTATTCATCATGACTACAAATCCGAGAAAAGGCACCGATCCGGTGCCTATGGAAGAGAGCGACCAGCTGACGATAAGGCCCTTGTAAATATTATTTTGTTTTCATGTCCATCGATGTTTTATTTCGAGGTACGCCTCCGAAGCTATGGCAGGAGTTGATTGCTTAAACAAAGTAATGGAAAGTGTTGGTGGTTATTCATCATTTATACAAAAGACATCTACACAAATCTTTTCCACTTCTAAAAATTTCAGTTTGAAGCCATCCCTAAAAACTCTATTACAAACAATTTTTGTTTTCTACTTTAGGGGAGCGGGTCAAGAAGTAGGCAGGTCCTGCATCATGCTGGAGTTCAAAGGAAAGATAATTATGGTTTGTGCATTTGTTTTCATATCGGTTCATTGCACATAATGGCATGTTGTACACAATATAAGGCATGACAGCTTTCAGTACCTAGCTAAATGAAAAGCTTTATTCATCAATATATATAAAACTCTTCCGTTACTGGTGACTGAGTGAGTGACTGACAGACAACGCACAGCCGAAACTACTGGTAGTAGAAAGCTGAAAATTTGACTTTTAAAAGAGTTACTTGTATTGTAACCTATTTGCAAAATAAAAATCATTTATCATTTATGAAATTTGGCATGTAGGCTCCTTGGGGAGTGTAGGGAAGCACTAAGAGAGGATTTCCCGAAATTCCCACGGGAATAGGAATAAACGGGATATGCATGCACGAAGTGGTGGGCAAAAGCTAGTAAAGAATAAAATTGTATGTCATGCTCGTTAGGAATCGTTGGATAAGTGTAAGGGAATAATACATTGTAGCCCCAATCAACACTTGAATAGTTTTAATATTTCACAATTACACACAATACTAATCTCTAAAGAATATCTAACCACTCACTGTCTGTTTCTTTCTCTAATTATTTCTTCTAAACCATGAAACACATTTTTATTTGGTTTTCACTAATAGAGAGAGCTTGATATATATGTGAACGTAAGACAAGTGAAACGACGTATAGCTGGTAGCACACTAAGTTTATTTGACAAGCGACACAACTTATGTAGGAGTGGATGCAACCACCCTCATATTACTAACAAATATACAACATTCCTCCCCATAGCTTGACAACATAAACATGATATGATTTACTTAGTAAAATTGTTTATAATCGACCCTAGGTACAGTTCGCAGTTTTTTCCCGTCACTCAGAGCTATAAACAAGGAAAGTTTAATTTGTACCTATATATCATACTATATCACACCCATGGCGGAAGCTGGGGTGGGTCACTAGTATTATCTAAATAAGTTGAATTATCATTTTTAGTTGGACTGTGGCATACACCCAGGATTGTCTGGGATGGATGCCCTACCCTTTGTGGATCTCATTGAGGCTGATGAAGTAGATCTCCTTCTAATATCACAGTAAGTATACCAGAAACATTCAAAAGAAACAACTTGGTCTTGTTCTGTAACAATTTCTTTTTGTAAGTTCACAAGTTATATTTGTCACCGGAAAATTGCAAACCCTGTTAGATTGTAAAATATTGCATGAAATTGTAAACTGTTTTTCTTAATAAGACACGGATATATTGGAAACTATTGAATTTGGATGGGATTTCTTATAAACAATATGTTTTTTTCATAATACATTGAGAAATTAAAATTGAATAAAGATTTATTACAATTTTACAGTCTGCAATTTTCCGGTGATATATATATACTATATATATGTATAGTTATATATATATATACAATAGATCAAGCCTGTAATGCCCACCCTTGAATATCATGTATTTAGATTAGTTATGGGCGCAGAAGGATACACCACACACTGTATGCATGTCCAGTAAGCCTAATTTACAAACCAAAGGACATTGACAGGATCTGGACCAAGTGCTGCCCAGGATTGAATGCACCTCTATTGTGGTTGTAGCATTAATATACACAAAATGAAAAAATAGTTCAATTTAAATCACCCCTTGGAAATTTTACTCTCCGAAATAAATCAATCCACATCTAACAGATCCCATTACATCATCCCGTAGCATGCAGGTAGATTTTATTTCGCCACAGCATGCCAAGCGTGAAGAGCCAGACTAAAAGAGATACAATCTGCATTTGCGACCGTGTACACCAAATAATAAAAATTTAATTAACTCTAAAATTAAAGGGGGCTCTATATCTATAAAAGTCTCACACTTGTACTGTTTTTTTCTTTTCAGTGTTTATTTAAAGTTATTAGTTAGTTTTTTTTACACAAAGTCGGGTTTATTTTTAGGTAAGTTTTACTTTAATAAATTTGTGACCATCTCCCTTAGTTTCCACCTGGACCACAGCGGCGCGCTGCCCTGGTTCCTCACGAAGACGTCGTTCAAAGGCCGAGTGTTCATGACGCACGCCACTAAAGCCATCTACAGGTGGCTCGTCTCAGATTATATTAAAGTCAGGTAAGCCAACACTCCTTTTCTGTTATTTTATTGTTCTCTCCCTTATGGGTATTTTTTTTTTGCAATCCTGTACTGTCCTGCTCATAGGCCGCTCCTTTCACCTTTCGCGAGCCCGCGCGTACTCCTTCCAGTTCTGGCAAAATCTATCTAGAATCTAGATTGTCCTGTCATAAGGGTACTTTCAGATTAGCTATAAGAATCAATATATTTATATAAAATTCGTTACTGATGAGTGACTGACAGACAACGCACAGCCGAAAGTACTGGTCGTAGAAAGCTGAAACTATGGAAATGTAGGGGAGCACTACGAGCGGATTTTCCGAAATTCCTTCGGGAACGGGAAAAAACAGGATATTTTGCTCGTACATCGCGGGCAAAAGCTAGTATAATACAATAAATAAATGTCTTAAGAATTATTAGGCATTCAGAATTTACACCAGCAAGATACGCGTTTGGATGATTAGTTGCAGACTCCAGCTCAATACACCATTGTTGCTTAGCAGACCTCTTCAGCATACTCCTGATATTTTTTCTTAACAATTTTATTTTCATACGACCTCTATTCTTGTTGAACAAAGCAAACCATATACTTACAAATAAAAGCTCAGTTTCGTGATTTTAGCTTAAAGAACAAGGTCCTGACAGTACTTTTCTTCCCCAGCAACATATCAACAGAACAGATGCTGTACACCGAGTCAGACCTGGAAGGCTCCATGGACCGCATCGAGACCATCAACTTCCACGAGGAGAAGGACGTGCGAGGAATCAGGTTCTGGGCGTACAACGCCGGCCATGTGCTCGGGGCTGCCATGTTCATGATCGAGATTGCTGGAGTTAAGGTACATTTACGGATTGGCGATTTCAGATTCACATTATTTTTTAAGTCCGGTTTCCTACAACGATTCTCTTCGGTGATGTCTAGGATAAACTCGGAAATTATCTACGTATGAATTGCAAAAGTGGATTTGAATTCACAGCCTCGTGCATAAAGGGAGCCACGTCAATCACTGGACCATTCTTCTATGGATATGGATTTCAATCTCTTGTTTTTATTTCTTTCGCAGATATTGTACACAGGAGATTTTTCGCGACAAGAGGACAGACATTTAATGGCAGCCGAGATTCCTACAGTTCATCCTGATGTTCTGATAACTGTAAGTTCTATTTTACGCATACCCTCAATTTTTAAGAGTTTTTACGTTCCTCTACTGAATTTCAGGATCCTAAAATTCCCTTAATCACTTTGTAAGTCACCCATGGTCCTAAAAAACCTTTCATAATTGTGTAGGAGTCAACATACGGCACCCACATCCACGAGAAGCGCGAGGAACGGGAGAGTCGCTTCACTGGACTAGTGAGCGAGATCGTACAGCGAGGGGGGCGCTGCCTCATACCGGTGTTCGCGTTGGGAAGAGCGCAGGAACTGCTTCTCATTCTCGGTACGTGCCATCACCATCATTTCAGACGAAAGACGTCCACTGCTGGACATAAAGTATAGCCAGGATCATGTAATTGTGCTCTTTGTGAAAAAACTCATGCGGAAAAATAATGCCACCGCAATTATGTCTGCCGCCAAGCAGATCTACTGTTTTATGATTAAAAAATAAGAAAGATGGAAGGATCTTTTTATAAGAATTCAAGTAGATCTTGCTTGAGTGATAAGCACATGAGGTACAAGATACATTTCTGCTTCAGCTTCGGGATATCAACGTATCCGAAATGCCTATGGTGTTGCAGATGTCCATAGGTGGCAGTAAAAACCTGATGTCCTCCTACAGCATTTGTTCTTGCCAACAGATGAATACTGGTCTCTGCACCCCGAGCTACAGGACATCCCCATCTACTACGCTTCGTCTCTAGCCAAGAAGTGCATGGCCGTCTACCAGACATACGTGAACGCCATGAACGAGCGCATCCGGCGCCAAATCGCCATCAACAACCCCTTCGTGTTCCGACACATCTCCAACCTGAAGGTTAGTCCCGAAACAAGAAGACCATAAAGGAAAACGGAGGCTTGGTTTTCTCATCAGAAATGACGTGACGAACGATCAAACAGACAGTCTCGCTATTCTGTTGAACAATGAAAAGTTATTGCCTATGCTAATGTCAGTTGTGGCCTCATTTTTACAGAGTCATCTACAAATATGGCGACTTTCTCATTTCCTTAGCGACTGTATTCACGGCTGACAGAAACATATCGGGTAAACTATTCTATACTATAAGGTAAGCGTAGGGTAGGATAAAAACTTCTGAAGACACGAAAAGAAAAAACTCTTTAGTTAAGGAAAAAAAAATTGCAGAACTCAAAATAAAAACTACTTTTTAATTACAAATATCTGATTGCTTCACGTAAATTAATCAATAGCATTGCTCTCCCCGATCTCAAACACGTCAATCTCCGGCTTAACCTTATCGTACAGATGGGGAAAGGCCCCCTCTGCACTGTACGTCTTCCTCACTTCTTCGTACAGCGACAAGTCGAACATCACTTCAAACTCCTCCCGGGTCATAAAGATGTCTGCGTATAAGAACGAATATCCCCCAACTTCTCTTGTAAACTCTTCCATTTTCCTCATAGCTGTCACTGGGTTATAAGGCTTCTTTTCCTTTACTTTTCCCGGGACTCCGTAGACACCCAAATCGTTGTACATTGCGTAGTTGGTACCAGGGACTAGGTACTTCGCGTCAGGTCTTTTCAATTGACCAGATGATGGACCATGGTCAATAATTTTGCATGGATAGACTAACAAGGGGAATTTCTCGAATAGGACACTCGCTATTTCAATCTGCCTTTCCAATTCCTTGATAGGTAGCACGATGTCTTGGAAGACTTGTTTCGTGAAGGTGTATGCTCTCACTCCAGGAGTTGTGGTCCACTTTAGGAAGGCTGGCTTTGGGGGTAGGAGCCATCCGAAGAGGTAACGGAAAAGGGTGTCGTTCCCGAATGATAACATGTCTTCTACGACCCAGAATATAGCTCTGTTGTGTCTTAGTAAGTAGTCTCTTAGAGGGATCAATTCTTCAGATTCCCCCTTCTGCAAAAAGGTTTCGACATGTTTGTAGAACCAGGGTTTGTACCATTTTGAGCAGTTATTAACAGGTATCTTCGGATCATAATCAGCATAATCTCCAACCATGATAACTGCCTCATCTTTACTGTAAATTGTACCTTCGATGTAATCAGGAAACTCCTTCGGAACTGCTTCGTAAGTCCCCGACAATTCCCGAATCATATCGCAGTATTTCTTCTGTCCTCTGACGGGGATGTATTTGATTTTGATGTAGGGTTTTATCTTCACGATCCTGAGGGTTAGGGCGACGAGGAAGCCGAGGCTGCCGTGACACCAGGGCAGGGCTTTGTAGAGGTCTGAGTGTTCGTTGGTCGCTGTGGCCGTTACCAGGGAACCGTCGCCTAAGACGACTTCGTAGCTCGTGATGGTTTCGTGGTAGAGGCCTGCTTTGTGCGAGTGCGTTGACATGCCTGTGCCGAATGCTAAACCTGGAAATTGTTGGGGGTTAGATTTTGTTTGGTTTTGAATGTCTGTAAAAATGTAACTGTTCCTAATTTAATTTTTTAAATGCTTCATACATTGTAACGTTATACAATTAGCGATAAGGATTGTGAAGTAGACAAAATACCCAAAAAGTTCAGCCAAGAAATCCGCAATGAAAAATGCTTTATAAACTTTTTCAACCTCACCTCCCAAAGTAGCATCAGTCAGCTCAATAGTAACCGCTAACGAGTACCCCTTCGGTATTAAGAACTCGGTGATATCGCCTATGGTAGCCATGGGTTCCACCCTCACGGTCATGGCCTGCTCATCCAGCTCCAGGATATCATACAAGGGTATGGCGACCTGGTGGTGCAGATGCTTCTGAAAGAACGTAGTGGAGAGAGACAGCCAATTCGGTCGGGATGTGCAGAGCAGGCGACGGTCTTTAGTGGGTAGCTTGTTCCATTGTTGAACCTGGAACAATAGAATTTATAAAAGATCGTTCTATTACACATGGTGGAGACGACGATACGACAATAAATGAATACACTGGCAATACTGGTTCATACGAATATTTTGAAATTATTATAAATCCCGTCACGAAATTAAAAATAATATAATAATATCTTGGGACAACTCACCCACGGTCATCCGATCCCAAACTAGGCAGAGCCTGTGATATGGCAACCAGACAACTGATAAACATACTTATATATTTCTAAATACATACAAATTATAGACAAATTACACCCAGACACAGAACAAATGATCATACTCATCACACAAAGATTTGTCCTGGGTGGGAATAAAGAACCCATGACCTCCGATTTAGCAGTCAGGGCCACTAACCACTCGACCATCAGGCCAGCCAAAATGAACTTTCCAATTACATAAAACGTCAAAATAACTCAAACTAGTCAAGGACAGTGACTACTATTCTGACGAAATATTCCAAGCAGTCTGTTGCAGTTAGTGACATCAAATCTGTGATAAAAGACAACATATTCGTATGAACTAGTATTGCCAGTGTTTTGATTGATTGTCGTATCGTCGTCTCCACCTTGTACATGATCAGTTGTACTATTGAAAAATTCTGAATAACTTTGGGATTGATTGTGATAACGAAAAAGAGACGTTTGGTTCTTCAAAACAATGTAAAAGGTGAATACGCATCATGAATCAATTTGCCTCGCCTTTTTCCAACAGTCTAACCAGATCCGGCTGTAACCAGTATTTTATATGGAGCTGCTGCGTATCTAACACCACAAACCACATTATTGGTAAACGATACCTCTTTGTAAGATTCTGGTTAGTTGGCATCTTGGTATGGTTTTTTGTTAGTCAGTTTCGCGGGGTATCCAACGGATAATATATAACGGTCATTGACCCACATACATTTATTGACTATACTAAGAAATAGTATCAAAAACAGACATAAAGCTGTCCTGAAGCGACTTCTATCGTGATCCTTTACGTTCTCTAGTAATTAAAAACAACGGTTCATAATTTATTGTTCGGGTATCTACGAAGGGATATTAGGGAAAAGTCAATGTACTTTATTGCAAGTTTATCTGCCGCCTACCATATCCACGGAGCGACTTGGGCAAGCGTTGCGTAACTTTGAACATTACTCTTTCATACCTGACTCTGTATCAGCCTGACCGCACTATCGTGCCGCTGCGGGTCGCTGGTGAGCCACCTCACGTACGCGCGCAACCGCAGCAGCACGGTGAACAGGAAGCTGGCGGGCAGGCAGAACACGGCCACCACGAACTCTCGGTGGTCTTCCAGCCACTGGATCAGGCGGTTCTTGAAGGAGTCTGGTAGCATTGCTGGGAAATTCAATAGTATTTAACTGGCTGCCTAGAAGCATCTATGGTTAGAAGAGATAGGTGCTAGTGTAGTTACAGATAAAGAAAGTCGGTTAATCTCTTTATTTATTTATTTACTTCGGGAAAACAAACAGTTACACAAAAAAGGTACAATAAAAGTGTTTAAAAATACAAAATAACATATTTGTAACCCACGACGTTATCCACATTTTAAACACAACAAAATGTTACGGGCCAAAATACACACGAGTAACATGAGCGAGTTAAAATATGGAAACGATAAAATTTTAAAAACAAACTAAAATTTCCAGATTTTTGTCTTTCTGTTAAAAAACTTATTTTCAAATGTTACATTAAAAATCAAAAATTCAAATTAAAATAAGTAGCCAGAATTTAAATCAAAATTAAATTAAATTCAAAATAAAAATTCTAATCAAAAATAAAGTTAATATAAATAAAAAAATAAAATAAAGCTAATCAAAAATAAAGACATTGAACAAAATTGAAACTAAAATTAAACATAAAATAAATTGAATATAAAATAATGAAAAATAATAAAATCAAAATTAAAATATCAATATCTCTTGGTGGTATTTAATGATACTCGGAAATGGTGGTGCTTTGATTTCTTCTTCCGTCTGTTAAGAACCCATAATATTACATCCAAACATACACCTTTATCATCGTCATCTGCCTAGCCTTTTTCCAACTATATTGTGGTCGGCTTCCAGTCAAACCGGATTTAGTTGAATACCAGTATTTTATTCGGAGCGGCTGGCTAACAAACCTCCACAACCCATTAACTGGAAATATAGACCCTTATAATAAATAGATATATGGATTTTTGGACTCGAAATAATGCTACAGCGCGGATAGTAAACATTTGAATTTCGCGCCAAATTTCTACAAGGACAACACCCAAATTATAAACATAACCTCTATGTTCAATCTTATTTGACACATATAGTCAAACTGTGTTTTATTTGAATACAATAATCCAATTTGATTCTTCTGTTTACGAACTTTAAATTGTAAGAATCCGGAGTCTACTTCCCAAAACGGATTTTTCTCACTTCACTCTTCTGTCGCTTTTATGTATGCTCTACGGACTATTTTATACCACACCCCTATTATTTGCGGTACTTTTAAAATAAGCATAATAAAATGGTTTAACTCACTGTTTTCCTCTATAATCCCCTAAATAAATAAATTCCACTATAATATATCCCACAATGCCGGCCGCTCCGGTCGCCGGGCGTCACAACACTACAGATAAAAAATTAGCATGTTTCGTTATACCGCTGATATAGTTCAACATCAGCGTTATCTCATTAATTCCATAATCTTTTGATTTTTTTGATTAACACCTACTGAATATCGAGTTGTAACAATAAAAGTGTATCCAAGCCAACTAAATGACTAGATTACAAAAAAATATTTGCACTTTAGAAAAAAAAAATCGTTCTTTAAACTCGAGGGCTACGTCATAATATTGTAATACTAGTTGTCGCCCGCGGCTCCGCCCGCGTGATTGTCGAAAATTATCCCAAGGGAACATATTATTATATAAAAAGTGTCCTATGTGTTATTCCAGACTATAATCTACCTTTATACCAAATTTAATCGAGATCGGTTCAGCCGTTCTGACCTGAAAGAGTAACAAATATTCATCCATCCTTACAAACTTTCGCGTTTATAATATTAGTAAGATTTTTCTCAACTCGACTCATCAGATCTTTCTTTAAAAAATATTCCCCCGGTCATGCAAAATATTTGCCATTAAAGGGAATTAATTTAAAAATTCAATATCTTACACACTATAACCACAACCGCTAGCCGCATATTAAATGATCTTGACCTTGTACTCTAATATCAATCAATTCCGTGCGTATTTCGTTGCTACAGATTTAAAAACTAACAACTGTTGTACGCCAAACGAATTTTAACTTTATGTAACAAAAATAATTGTTGCATTGGAATGTTAAAGGTCGGCTCAGATAGAGAAGATAGCTACTGTGTAACACAGGTGTCTTGATTGTGCCCGTAATCTGCGATAAGCTTTGTCTTACACATGCTTGCTAATCAATTTATCAGACACCGAACATTTTAATGGACATGACTCCTCTACTACAGTCCAAAGTAATAAATCAATCAATATATATAAAACTATCCATTACTGAGTGACTAACAGACAACGCACAGCCGAAACTACTGGTCGTAGAAAACAAAAATCAGCTGTTCAGTACATTTTGTCGAGTTATGCGCACAGAAAATTATGGGGGAGTCGTTTTGTTTTTCGCAATTTCAGTCTTGGTCCCATCGTAAATGTAGTTCATAATGATGAGTCCAATGACCCCTTAAAAGGTATTGCGTTTATTCCGTTATACGTTGTATATATGTCATCGCAAAATTGCAGACTCCGTAAGATTGTAATAAATCTTGATTAAATTATAATTTCTCGATATTGTATGAAAAATAGTTTTGTATACAATAAATCCCATCCAAATTCAATAGTTAAAGAATAAATTTCTTACAATTTCACGCGATATTTTACGTCGTTTGACATTTTCCGGTGACTTATACACGTCAGTTTGAAAACCAGAAGAACTTAGGATTCATTGGTATTCTAAAGTCTACTACTGGTTATTGAACCAACCCATCTTCATCATTTTATCAGTCGAAAGACGAAAGACGTTTACTGCTGGACATAGGCCTCCCCCAAATATGGGTTGCCGTAATCGCCACGCTTAGTAGCTGTTGCAATGCACAGAGAATATTGTTCCCATTCTCTAGTTAGTCCCTTAGTCGCCTCTTACGACACCCACGAGAAGTGATGGGATGGTGCTATTCTTTCACGTCCGACACAATACAGAACGACCAACCCATAAAGCTTAGATATATTTTATGCCACCTTTTTAACTAACAGCACCAGGCAAATGCGTGACGAAAATTGGAGTCTGCTTGCGACGAGGTAGCAAAGAAATGTCCAGCGTCTTCACGGATACCTATGTTTTAAAATTAAGTCTTAAGGAGACTTAATTTTAATACATAGGTATCCGTACATTTGTACCTACATTGTGTGCCAAATAAACAAGTGTTCTTTCCTTCTACGTAATCCAAGAAACTTGAAGCAGTAGGGATTTGATGTGTATTGCAGGGTATCGACCACTTCGAGGACATAGGCCCGTGCGTGATCATGGCGTCCCCGGGTATGATGCAGTCGGGGTTGTCGCGCGAGCTGTTCGAGTCTTGGTGCACTGACCCCAACAATGGCGTTATTATTGCTGGTAAGTTTGAACTTTATAGTGTACTGCGGTGTGTTTTGAATACTCAACTTTGTCCCGGTACCTGTGGCATTGCAAACTCCTTTGGTTTGTTATCTACGTCAATACAAAATAGTATGATCAAGAAAGAAAGAAGTATTATTAAGTAAGTGTTTCAGAAGTGTGTGGTCGTATTTATAGATGATGTTGCAGTATGTTGCTGCTGTTGAGAACTTTGCCTCCAACTGTATCAGACTACTCGAAAAGTAATTTGTTTGGAACTTTTTAGTCCTTTTTTGGGGTTTTAATCTTTTTGGAACCGGCTGTCTTATAAAAATCATTTTGAGACTGTGCTATTGTTTCTTTACTGAACATACCAGACACAGAACACCACCCTTAAATATGACCTAAGTTCAGTGCAGTGAAGCAGACTTAAAAATATTGGTTTGATTAACTATTTTTTTTTTCGGGTCGACATCTTCAAGAGGCACCTAAACTTTTGGGGTAAAGACTAGGGAGTGTGGGATTTATTCTCACTTAAACCAACCCGGTGATCGCCATCCGCGCAAAGAAGGGGTGTTATCTCTTAAAATACCACTCCGGAATCCCCTCTATGCAACGCCTGTTAGGGCACATCCCTGGGGAGACTGTAAAGGGGTCTCCCTTAGCCTCGCTGTGCACGGCAGGACATGATCACTGTGCAACCGCCTTTCCTAGGATCACTGGGTTGACGGACAGAGTCCCCACTCTTGAGTGCCCGCGACCCTGGTCGTTTTATGACCTAGACAGTTTCCTCATGAATCTGTAGCGGCATCAATGCCGCCACATGAAAAACTAAGAAGCAATATTTGTACGGCAACAATATAATAAAAACCGCAGCGCCATCTACGACAAACTAACAACGAAATCCTGCATCGCGTAAGCAAAGTTCTCAGTGCGATTTGAACATATACAACAGTCCGAATATCAACTATTGGGTTGGGTTGGCAGTTGCCCACCAGACACAACAACCGTCTGGTTCGGAGGATCCTCCCATTTTCAGTGGAGGTATGCGGGACTTTACTCTCTGTACCGAATACCTCTATAAATCCATTACTCCCCCAGGTTACTGCGTGGAAGGTACGCTGGCAAAGACGATCCTGTCGGAACCCGAGGAGATCACGTCCATGTCGGGACAGAAGCTGCCGCTCAAGATGTCCGTGGACTACATCTCGTTCTCCGCGCACACCGACTACCAGCAGACCTCCGAGTTCATCAATATCCTCAAGCCGCCGCATGTGGTAAGTGGAACAAAAATACTACGACTTCTTAGGTATGTATTACCTAAAAGGTGGTCTTTTAAGCTTTTGGTCTAAGATATAATGATATAACTCAGCCTGTGGTAAAAACTATTTGAAAATCACGTTTTTTTTAAATCGCTTTCTCATTTTCTGTTCAAGTTTAAATATCGAATATCTATAAGATGAGATATTAGGGTTAGACTAGGTTTCAAGTAATAGCACTAATAACTTCAGGAAGCTAGCCAAAAATAAGATTTTTATTGGCTACATCATATAACATTTAAGCTCCTAGGCATCATCCTCATACAAAGCGATCATGGCGCGAATACACGATCGTCGCGTTAATTTGTTCAAAACCGGAAGGCGCCCTCGGCCGGTGCGACGACGCGATCGGGTTTTCCGTACAAAGAACGCGAGTATAGTAATTTTTTTGAGTGAAACACGTGTAACTCTTGCTCTCCTCATTAGGTGTTGGTGCACGGCGAGCAGAACGAGATGTCTCGCCTGAAGGCGGCGCTGCAGCGCGAGCACCGCGGCCGCCTGCAGATCCACACGCCGCGGAACACGCAGCAGCTGTGTTTAACATTCAGAGGAGACAAGACTGCCAAGGTACACTGCACTGGGGGACACCAAGTTTCTTTTTTGGATGGGAAACCATCAATTGACTCCTTTCGCTCTGGGCGAAGTTTTATTATAACATTTTATTTCGCTACAAGTAGGGTTTATAAATGTCTATTCGTATGATGTGACCTTACCTCCGGACTTGATGGAGTGACCTGAAGGTGTACTTCGGTGACTGCTACTGGAACTGCTCGACGAGTAGAACTAGGTGTGCCGAGTTTGGGCTCGTTTTGTTAGTTATGATGAGGACTTGATAGAGTGACCTGAAGGTGTATTTCGGTGACTACTGGAACTGCTTGACGAGTAGAACTAGGTGTGCCGAGTTTGGGCTCATTTTGTTAGTTATGAAGTGTCCTTAGCTCCGGACTTGATAGAGTGACCTGAAGGTGTATTTCGGTGACTGCTACTGGAACTGCTCGACGAGTAGAACTAGATGTGCCGAGTTTGGGCTCGTTTTGTTAGTTATGATGTGACCTTACCTCCGGACTTGATAGAGTGACCTGAAGATGTACTTCGGTGAATGCTACTGGAACGGCTCGACGAGTTAAACTAGGTGTGCCGAGTTTGGGGTCGTTTTGTTAATTATGATGTGACCTTACCACCGGACTTGATGGAGTGACTTGAAGGTGTACTTCGGTGACTGCTACTGGAACTGCTCGACGAGTAGAACTAGGTGTGCCGAGTTTGGGCTCGTTTTGTTAGTTATTATGTGACCTTACCACCGGACTTGATGGAGTCTTCTACATTGTGTAGCAATGCTGATTTTTTGGCCGAAGAAAACCTAGCCTTCTGTTCAGCAGTCAACTGTCGATTTCATTAATTTCCAACCCACTGAATCATCAAACAAAATTGATATTTTTTTTTATGTATACAGGTAATGGGATCACTAGCGATGGAGACGCCCGAGCCCGGCACACAGCTACAAGGCATCCTAGTGAAGAGGAACTTCAACTACCACATACTGGCACCTTCAGATCTTAACAGTAAGTTTTGATATGTATGTAGTTAGCAACTATTGACATGGTTTTGTTTAAACTGAGCCAGGAGCCTTATTTACTTTTAGTCTGATCTTTTTACTGAAGAGATTAGCTTCGCTCGCGTGAATGTGGAATGTTATTCCAAAGAAACATCATCCCAAGACATCCAAAATATGGTCGTCTACCGTTGTGCCAAGTTTCAATGACTTCCGTTCAATCGTAAAGTCGTGAAGAAAAAAATGGCAAATGGCAAAAGTATTGCAATAGCATGCTTAGAAAGCTGACTTTATTATTTCTTTTTTTGACTCATAGCCAAAAATGTTCTTAATCAGTTTCTGCGGCTGTGTAGGTATTTTTCTTCCATCGGTCTATTTAATTTTAAGAGATAGCCGTGTTTTTCCGAGGCACACCAGCCACGGTACACCAGTGTGCCGCGTCACACACTTTGCGGAACACTGGATTAGACGGTTGGAGGTTGTATAGACGATTTGTGATCTTACTGAGCGAATGACAAGTTCCACTTTCCTTCATTTGCATCGTGAATAATGTGTCGTATTTTTTTACTGTTAAGATGGCCTCGCCTTTGTCCAGCGGTGGGACATTTGCTATGAATATTATTTACTCGAATATTTGCCATGTTACACTAGAAAAAGCGTCTAAAAGTATTTTTCTTCTTCCAGAATACACAGAGCTAAGTCAATCCGAAGTGACTCAACGGCAATCGATCCACTACAGCGGCTCAGTAGGACTTCTAAGGCACGTGGTGATGCAGCTAGCGGGGGCGATAGAGTTCCAGAGCGAGACGCGCTGGAAGGTGTACTCCTGCGTCGATCTCATCGTGGAGAACAACATGATCACCCTGGAGGTAAGTCCTTATTCTCAAACTCAAACCATTTACAGGTACTTTTGAACTGGCAAGGACTTGGTCAGTCGGACAGATGAACCTAGTTGGATGCTCTCTAAAGCATAGGTCTCTATGGAGAAGAATGGAGAAACTCCGTGAACACTCATTTACGCGAGAGCTCGTCATCCCCTCAGCCTATCAGATCGGCTTATAGTCCGATCGGATTGGATGACAATACTAACATATTTAATAAAGAGCCTCGTACTATGTGACCCATCCAACCCTTCACAGGATTGTCATACTTTCGGGCTTTTGACTTAAACATAATTATTGAAGAAACAGTAGCAGTTGTGAAAGACAGTTCGACTTTGCAATTGTTTTCTAAAGGAAAAATGTCTTTGTATCTTGTATGCCTATAATCTATATTAATCTAGGTGCACGGTAGTGCGCCAGGCCAAGTTCCGGCCTAACGCACGCAATGTGTATATTACACGGAACATTTCGAGCTGTTTTTTCCACCCTGGTAACTTTGCTTGTAATAATTACAAGTAGATGAAACTTGAACTATTTACTACTATCACCTAGTTGAAGATTCCTGGAAAGTTTCAATTTCAACATTAGGTTAAACCGTTGTGGAGATACAAGGGACCAAAAAGTGAAGGTTTTCCTACTGACTGACTGATTCATCATAATTATGGGGCACTTCCAGTCATGCTAGGAACTTCAAATTTGGTGTGAAGATACGTCTTAGGCTACAATTGAAGGAAAATATCGGATATATTTATTTTTATTAGCTGTAAAAGTCCTCCATGTTCTAAAAATAAATTTGGAATGCTCGGAATTATTTTATCCAAAAAAAAAAAAAAATTTGATTAAGAATAATGTAAAAAAAGAAATGAATGTACATTATTTTTAAAAAGCGTGGGGTCAAAGTCAAAGTCAAAACGTTTATTTCAATTAGGCCATTAAACGGCACTTTTGAACGTCATCGTTTACAGTTCAGTAAAATAATAATGTTACATTAATAAAGTGACTCTACTGTCCATTCGGAAAGGTAGATTCTTATGGAGAAGAACGGACAAGAAACTCCATAGTTACTCTTTTCAATAATGATTTTACAAAATTTGGTATACAAAAATTAATTTAATATTAGGTACCTATGTGAGGACGATGCACCCAGAGTATGCTACTTAAAGAACAAAGTATCACCAGCAGAGGTAAACTTATTAATTTCCTAAAGAAATTTAGGTAAATTGTACTCACATATTTACAAACATTGGAACCATTAATTAAACAACAGTGTGTGAGTCAACAGAAAAATAAAAACACAAAAAAAGAAACAGTATATCTATAAAGTTAATACATTAATCAACCAGTTTGACCTTCACCCTTGATTGTCCTATGGAGCAGGACCAGCATGTTTCCAAGCATTCTTATCCTGAATGTAATCTTCTAATTTGTAATATGCTTGTTCACAAAGTGTACTTTTAACATGAGTTTTAAATTTTCTTTCATTTAGTTCTAATATGTCAGAAGGTATTTTGTTGTAACATTTAACACAATACCCCATGAAAGAAGTGTGGACTTTAGCTAATCTAAAAAATGGTTGATCTAATTTGTCTTTATTTCTAGTATTAAAATTATGTCTATCACTAATTTTACTAAAAAGATGTCGGTTTTTCCGCACATACATAATATTTTCATAAATGAATTGGCAAGGGACTGTCATAATATTAATCTTTTTAAAAAGTTCCCTAAGAGAATCACGGCGACGCAGATTATAAACGGCTCTGACAGCTCTCTTTTGTAAAATAAATATGGATTCAATGTCAGCAGCCCGACCCCACAGCAAAATACCGTACGACATAATGCTGTGAAAGTAACTAAAGTAGACCAAACGTGCGGTTTCTACGTCTGTTAACTGTCTTATCTTTCTAACAGCATACGCGGCTGAGCTTAGACGACCCGCAAGAGATGTTATATGAGGCCCCCATTGTAATTTCTCGTCCAATGTGATACCTAGGAAAACCGTCTGATTAATGAACTCCAGTTTTTCTCCATTCAATATGATGTCACATTCGCTACTTTTAACATTTGGTAAAGAAAATCTAATACATTTAGTTTTTTTTTTATTTAAAACCAAGTTGTTTGCCGTAAACCAATTTTGGACCTGATGAATANTACATTCATTTCTTTTTTACATTATTCTTAATCAAATTTATTAAATTTTATTTTCTGTTTTTTAGTTGGATTTTTCTATAAAAGCTTGTTTTTTTAGTTTTTTTTAAACTATTTTTTTTTTTTCAAAGGTTATTTAAATAGAATATGTGTGTTTTTGTGAACAATAAAAAAGTGTGTATTTATGGATAATGTTTTGCTTTGTCAGTATATTTTTTAATTTTAATTAATTAATCCTGGCGAATCTAATTAGGATAATCGGATATTTTAATTGAATTCTTGCATTGTCATCGATCCTTGACAGGTGTGCAAAGTAAGTATAGACAAGGTAAATGATTTCGCTAACATTTCTTATAAGAAAATAGGGTAGTCCGAAAATACAGTTTTGTAAAACACCGTCAAATAAAATGAGAATTTTTTGGGGTTTTTATTTCCTACACTTGGCGGCGCCACATGTACCATAACACACATAAGCTGAAGTACTAAGTAACTTTACCTTAACGAGAGCTGTTTCAAGTTTTTGTTATTTTAAGGGTTTACCCTTAAGTGCATAGTTTATCAAAAATGATAACTGACTTTTTCATACGCATAACTTCCGTAT
>NDFZ01003753.1:0-19202 GCA_002192655.3 Mamestra configurata
GATGCACCCAGAATATGCTACTTATAAGAACAAAGTATTACCAGCAGAGGTTTATTCATTTTCCAATGGTTTAATGGATCCAATATTTGTAAATATGTCAGTACCATTATTTTTCCATAACCTCTGCTGGTAATACTTTGTTCCTATAAGTAGTAAAGGTACTCTAGGTGCATCGTTGTCACGGAATATTAAATAATTTTTTTGTTTCCCAATTATTGTGAAACATTTACTTGAAAAGAGTGACTTCATTATTTTACATTATTTTTTTACTGTAAATGATGACGTTCAAAAGTGACGTGTAATGGACTAATTGAAATTAACGATTTGACTTGACTTGGTTTGTCTTAACTCTGCAGTACAGCATCAAAGTTAACACTCATGGAAACACAAATCTAGGTATGAACTTTTCTTGCCGGTTTTTTAGTTTTAACCTGCCGCGTTTGCTTTAAATTAAATTATTAATCAGCGAAGATTATATATAATTATATAATTTATCAGTGAACAGCTTCAATCTGGTGGCTGGAGTGGTCGGTTTTTACTGTTTATATCTCTGAATAAGGCTTTAGATTTTTTTTTTTTTATTTATTTCCTCTTTACAGAAATTAAAACTGCGGGCCTTTGAATTCAATAAAACAATACGTTACGTGCATATTATATTACTCAAAGTAAATACCTGGAAACATCATATTACTTACATTATCGGTTGTTGGCTGTTTCCTGTTACATTTTTTATTTATTAAAAGGTTTCAGTTATGACTTATGAACTATGTAGTAATTTGTAGTTAAACTAGCTTATAATAAATTGTATTGTTATTAGGTTTTTTAGCAAATATGTATTAGTTTAGTTATTATTTTTATACTTATATAATAATATGTATTGTGTATTATGGGCCTTTTAGTTGCCTGAAATAAAGGATCTATTATTATTGTTCTTTAACTGCTGTTTTTTGAGAGATTCGACTAACACTTTCAAAAAATAATAATTTACAAAACTAATACAATTTTTTTAAATAAATTTTGTAACCCGGACCCCCGTCTAATAGTAGTGTTAAGAACCGTGGGGTTTTATTTTCTATGAATATCAGTAATTTTTAAAGAAATCTATACTAAAATTTAATAAAGCTGAAGAGTTTGTTTGTTTGAACGGAACTACCAGTCGAAAAATATTTTTGTATAATGATAGATACATTCACATGTACGGAAACGGGGAAAAACGGGATATGCGCATACAAAGTCGCGGGCAAAACTAGTATGTTATATTCGGCAACATTTTGGTTGAAAGATTCTGTACCAAAATTGTTAACCACAGCTGCAAGAACTTCGTATGCTAACGATTTGGAACGTAACAATACGTAATGAAATGAGTATGCGTATCCATCGAAATATCATGGTCAAGTGAAAAACGATAAATAAAGAAATTTTTATTGCGACTCCAGGGTTGCTGAATTTGTTCGAAAGAGTCACCGCAGCCCTGGAACGCAATGAATTTTAAGAGGAACACAGATGGGTTTTGGTCAGTAAGAATCTGACACGCTCTTCCGCTCCACCTAGAGCGGATGAAGTCATTTGATGATTTCCCATCATTACAAAAAAAGTTTTATTGCGACTGGAGACGAATGGAGTGGTTGAAATTTTGAAGTGTGATGAATATCCGGGGAAATGCTAAATATATTACACACATGGTGATAAAAACTTAAATGGGACACTGGGTAGGCATGACAAATAATGATTAAAAGTGTCTCCATGTGGTAAATACTCTGGGGAAAGGAAAATAATGAAAACGCGTCAAGTAATGCCCATTACAACTGAATTAAGGTGAACTTTCGTTTGTAGAAATAACTATATCGAATACATAGCTACTGGGGTCTATGTGAGTAGTTTAAACGTCGAGCGTCTGTCGAATTTTTCGTTAGCTTAATGTCGTCTAAAGCCCCAAGCAAGCTTTTCGGCTAGGCCCGACTCGTCCAAGGATACATTTCCGGCACACCTTGGATCGATCAAAGCATTATCCACAAAACCAACAAGCTAAAAGCTAATGAGTAGAATATGCAAACAATAGTTGTTGTACTAAACCGTTTAATTACTTTCCAATTTTCCGAGAAAAGTCTGGAAAAATGCAGAAGTAGTAAAATTAGAAAGGTATTTCAACAAATCAGTACTATAAAATTTGGTCGGACTGCGATAAATATGTTTTGCGGTAACAAGAGTTATCTCTGCCCGATGTTTTCGCTGATTTCAGTTCAGTACCGCTTGTGCAGTCGATGTGGGAGGTCGCGCCGCGCTCGCGAAAATTCGTAAAACATCGCGAAAACTTGTAACGTTCTAAGTTCTATGTTTCTCGAATGATTTCAAGTGTTTTGTTCTGTGAATTTGTGTGTAAAGTGAGTGTGTGCCGTTAAAAGTGGATTATTGTTTCGATAAACGTAAGTTATTGTGTTTGTTTTGTTTTATCTTTACTTATGTAATTGTTTTGATAGAAACATTCATCATTTCGATTGTTTACGCTCCAATAGTATAGGCACCTTATCAACAAGGGAAGAATTAATAAAAAACATAGAAATTAGTCAAAACAAATAAAACATCCCTATACTTTGTTTAAATACTGATTTGCAGATTCTTAATTTAAATTCTGTAATTTGAATAATAAATGTGTGAAGCATATGGTCAGTTTTTTTTAAATAATAAGTTTATTTTCAAGCAAGCAATAAATATCTTAGTCACTAGGATACAAACACTTTGAGATACAGCCTATGAACAACATTTAGCAGAAAAAAAATCCTATATTTTCTTTTTAATATTGTTATCCCGATACAAAACACATGCGATAGAGAAGATAAAGGATGACAATGCGAATGTAAACGGAAATCTTCTATTTCCGTTTATGTTGTTCATGAGCACAATGGCTAAGCTTTGCGGATTATGATCTTTCGTAATACTTCTTACAATTCGGACAAACGAAATGCTTACTCTAGGTTAGTAAAAATGATGTCGGTAGTTAACATAATATGTAGCATTAAGAAAACTTTTAAAGTATTGGTCTTTAATATTACTTGAAGTTCGTCGAGCTACTGTTAGTATAAATAATGACGATTTGGACAACGTAAATAAAGTACTTATCATGAAATGTCACAGAAAAAAAATAAAAAATATGATCATCCATGACTGAAATACCAAATTAAATTAAATTCCAGTCCCAACTTCCAATTTTACAAATCAGCATGAAATGAATACTAAGAATAATGATTTATAGTCGTTTATACTAATCAGTAATGTTATCTTGAGAAAGCCAAAGCAACAGGTAATAATAAATCAGGGATAATGGACGATAAAACTGATATTGCAGGATTGTTTTAAGATACTCTACTTAAAAATGTGTTATAAGCCGTCTGGGTTTCACCTAAGAATAGTCAATCGTATCTTCGTAACTGAATGTCGTAAGGGGCTAACACGATATTATCAATTGAATGAGTAACATTATCTTCATGTTCGTTGATAGCATTATCGTCATCAACATTATTTATCAGGGTTTAGACGTCCACCGCTGAACATAGGTCACCTCAAAGATCGCGTTATGTCGAATGCAGACGGCTGCTTTTTTAGGTGATCAATTAGTTATTTTAGGTATTTCTATCTATCTTTTTTCTTCGAACCGATTGTATCGACGCCTATCTACTATCCGACAACGCTGGCGGTGGAAATCAGTTTCCGATGAACAGCGGCTGAATATTTTCTTTTGTCTTTCTTAATTTTAGCTCTTCAGTTATTTTTGAATTTATTAATCTATTTAATCTTTAAGTACAACAGTGGCACATGGACGGATTATGCAACGAGGCATTCCCTACCAGTCAACCTTTGGGTTAAAACTTAGCTCATCAGTTATTTTTGAATTTATTTATTTATTTAATCTTTATGTACAATAGTGGCACATGGGCTGATTATGCAACGAGGCATTCCTTTGGGTTAAAAAGACTACACTGTGGAAGGTGTACAAAAAAATAATAATATGGAATTTTGTTTCAGTAAGAATATACAAATAATATATAATACTCCTTGTGTCTCATTTCTTGTGTCCGTCACTCATTCAGAAACGCAAGAATTTAGTACATATTGATTGATGAATACTGCGTTACTATATCTCAGTGGCAGTTGCCAGGCCACATTGCTTGCAGAACAGATGGTCGATGGGGCCGAAAAGTTCTGGAGTGGCGACCGCATACCGGAAGACGTAGCTTTGACCGATGACCTGGTGAGGGTCGCGGGTAGCCGATGGATGCGAGACGCACAGGACCGGTTGTTGTGGCGATACTTGGGGGAGACCTATGTCTAGCAGTGGATCTCTTTCGGCTGATATGATGATGATGGGAATATCTACAAATATTTAAGTCTAGGGTTCACAAGTCCTTCGATGAATTCTTCTCCCGCGCCACCTCGTCCCAGCACGCTTCCAGGTCGTGTCGCCACCTCTTTCTGGGTCGGTTCGCCTCCTTCGCATTTGAGCCTGGCAACCTTTTTACCCACGTCCCTACTTGTTTCCGTTTTTGGAACGTGGTGTTTCGAATTCTGACCTGCCTTTTTACGCCCAAAATGCTGCGTTCATCGCTCTTTGGGAAAGTATTATGGAGTATTTTTTTGAATTTGTAAAATTTAGTAACCATTAGATCTGGGATTCTCAGCTTTCACTCTATGAGATAGGTAAAGTTACGGACTGCGACCCTCTAACCTTTTACGAATTTTAACGTCCCGTTCCTTGGAGCACTAAAAATCGAGTTACGTAAATGTATTTTATATTCGTTTTAGCAGTGAAGCTTCCATGATTCATGTAGGTGTTTCTACAAGAATCATGAAAGCTCAACATTTTCGTTTTGATTCCACGCATTTACCTAATTTACACAATTTTCCTTCACAGTTAAATAAATTCAGCGTGAAGCCACGAAAATCTTACTTTGTACACACAGTCAAAAACAACACAGTCCTTTGTAAATTCTGATCTGTTGAACCAGGTAGAATGCCGTGTACTGCAGCTAAGTGGATTTGAGGTAACAAGAATAATCTTGTAAATATAATAATTATTATCTTCATCTGGACATTGTAAACACCAGTAATCATTTTAACAATAATTTGATTTCGTATTTTATATTTAGAATATTAGAACTATACTTCCTTCCTGTTCTATAACTCCCTTGAAATTCATATTGTGTATTCAGAATATTCATGTTATTCAAAGCCAAAACCCAAGCAAGCGAGAACCAGTCTTCGAGAATCTAATTACCAAATTGAGTTTCTAAACCGTGCCTCATATGTACCGCAGATTAAGCCGAAAGTAAATTGCCTGTTTCGGGCCTAAGCAGACATGAGACTACTTCACGCATCAACCATCGATCTCTTCTATATTTGTTGTTTTCTTTTTGATGAGTTAAAGAATTTGTTTTAAACGATTTACAGACATACTGGTAAATAAATATCAATTTAACTCCGGTTATGAAATCCCAGAAACCGAGTGTTAGGGTGCGTTACCACCAGAGATGTGCGAGGATGCGTAGCGAGGGATGTGATTGTTAAGAACCAATAGAATCGGCTTCATTTACCTAGCCTCCCTCAGCGCAAGCAGTTCTATTGGTTTTTAACAAACAAATCCCTCGCTACGCATCCTCACACATCTCTGGTGGAAACGCAGCCTTAGTCGTATCTCTGTTCAGTCCAGCCTTTATTTCCCCGCAACTGATTCAGCGACAGACTCGCAAAGTTGTCGATCGCCGATATAAAAAAAAATCTTTTTCCAAAAAACAACCAACTTCGATAACAAAACACTACGTACACTAAGTTCAAACTAACTTTAGTTTCGAAAGTCGATAGCCTTGGTATTGTCATTCCGATACCGACTTTCGAAACTGTTTTGTACGTTGTATAGGTTTGGTTTGGAAGTTTTATTTTTAGAGTTTCTTTACACATATCTCTTTTTATTAAACACAGGGGATTATGGATACCCATCCCCTCTTGGGGAGGCCTATGTCCGGCAGTGGACGTCTTTCGGTTGATATGATGATGATGATTAAACACAGCTTGCCTTAAAAAGGAGGAAGATTTTTTTTAAAATTTTTGTTCGGGCATTACTCCGTCATATATGGACGGACTTGCAAAATAATTTTTTGCAAGAAGTTGATTCCGAAATGGTCCCATGTAAATTTCGTTAAGATCGCATGAAGTACTTTGGAGATAGAATGTTAAATTGATATGGACTGGTTGGAATTTTTGGGGGTAGCATTAAAAATAAAAACTTCTTGGCAAAATATACAGCTGACTTCCAAGAGAAACCACTACAAGTCAATGTCAAAAAACGAAGAAACCACACCAGAAACGCCAAATTCCAAAATTAAAGTTATTTTGTACTGGTTTTTCTTTGGAAGTCGGTTGTATTTTTTATAAAAAGTTTTTTGTTTAGTCGGTAAAAAGTAGCAAGTTTGTCAAGACCCTGTATCAAGTTAACAAAGTTAACAGGTCAAGGCTAAGGGATGTTTATGGGGTGGCATTGTTTGCCTTCACGCTTAAGCTCTTTTTAAATGAACTGGAAACTTTTCTATAATGGTTTACACAACGGTATGGGGACGGCTTCATGGCTTTGTAAATCTTTTGTCGTACTGAAGTTCTGAAACTTGTTGTGGTAAGTTTGTTATGTATTTATTTACAAGTACACGGGCATTAGAGATTGGAAAATGCAAAGTGTTCATCAGTGCATTAACAAACTAAAAATATACTTAAGTTATAAAATTTGCTGCGGGTGCAGAAAATCTCAAACGGCGCAAATACAACAACCTTATTTGGAATTATGTATTTGAGCCGTTTTGGGTTGAAACACTAGGGTCATGGGTCCGACTGCTCATCGAGTTTTTCGTGAAATCAGCAAACGGTTAGTTGACTCTTCTCGTGACCAGAGGGCTGGCCTTTAGCCAACGAATCAGCATTGCCATTCAACGTGGCAATGCGGCCAGTGTTCTGGGCACTTTTCACGTTGACAGCGATGTGGACGAATTTTTAGATGCCCTGTGAGTTCTTCCCGTCCCCTTTTTACTCCGCTTGTATATTTTCTACTAACTTGTATATAGTATTTATAAGTTTTTATGTATTTGTAAATATGTATGTAACAAAAAAATAGTTCTCAATTTTATAAACAGTTATAAAATAGTAATTCAGTAATTGTAATTATTCAATTTATCATTGTTTATAGATATTGATTATTAGTGGTGCTCTTCGGTTTAACTCGCCGATTAATGAATTAAACTTAGCTTGTAACCTTCCTCATAAGTTAAGCTATCAAATTCATCGTTGTTTTCAATTTCGACTGGAAGTCTAGTGCGTTCAAACAAAAAAAAAGCCAAGTGCGAGTCAGTCTCACACACGAAGGGATCCGTACCATGAACCGAAATAAAAACACATTTATTTGATAGGAGCCTCTTTAATTTTAAATTCAAATATTTTTTGTTATTTGTTGGTATAGTGGCAATACAAATATACACTGAAAATTTCAACTATTTACCTATTACGGTTCTTGAGATACAGCTTGCTAACAGACGGACGGACGGACAGCGGTGGCTTAGTAATAGGGTTTTGTTGGTTACCCATTGGGTACGGAACCCTAAAAAACACGCTCAAAGGCTGAAAACGCTCAGTGACCGACAAAAAATCAGCTCATGACACGTGCAACCACATATCAATCACAATCAGACCAGTTAGGGCTCAGAACGCGATATGGCATTTCTTTTCCACAACGCGTTTTGACCGTTTTCTTATGAGCCACAATGCGAAATTCGCTTTGTGCAAACAATTAGCAACTAGCTTCATTTTCTCCTTGTGAATTCAAGCCTGTAAATGATTTCATTCAAATAAACGATTTTGGAAATAAAATAGATTCAATGCTGTTCCGATGGTTAAACCTACATTCATTCCACGAATATCAAAAGCTTGTATTGACATACAAATCTTTCTCTGAGAATCTGTAAAACTGACGAAACTGACTGACTGAAGGGGCATTCGTTTTATTGAATATCGATAAAAAATAAAGGGAAAATTGTATGTCAGAAGATGAATACAATATTTTAAATAATTTGATCGAATGTTTAGTGCTTGCAACACAAACAAGAAAACTTAGTACTGGCTTAAATATGAATTAAGCTAATAGGTTATTTGTTTAAATCCGTGCTGTTCGCATGTGGTGGACAGGAATGACGAAATTTTTTGAGTAAAAATTAGAAGAAAAGGGTCTAGGAAGGCCAAAGAAACGTTTGATGTATTGTGTGAAAGGTGATGCAGTAAGAGAGGAGGTGCCTATTGCGGTGACGGCAAATAGCACTATGCACGCACTATGGCATACTGCACGGCAGTGACTAGAGATGCCATCCAAACTAAAATTAAAAGTGAGTGTTTGTTACGTTTTGCACGCCTAAATGGCTGATCTGATTTTGATATAGGGTTGGTGGTTATAGGCTACTTCTTTTGCGAAAATAAAACTACACGCGACCGAAGCTAAAGCTATTCATGGCCACGCACTTGCTCGGGGCACAAGTTTCGCTTGTCACTGCCATAGTCAGAATTGCCACGAGCCGTTTATGAGTGAAAGGTGGCATATATACATAAAACTCCTCCGTCACTGGTGACTGAGTGATTGAGTGACTGACATACAACGCACAGCCGAAACAACTTGTGGTAAGCTGAAATTTGGCATGTGGGTTCCTTAGGCATAGTACTAAGAGATTTCCCGAAATTTCTTCGAAAACGGGGAAAAAACAGGATATGCGCTTACGAAGTCGTAGGCTAAAAAAAGAAAGAAAGAAAGAGTAAGATTTATTTAGCACTTACATGAAACAAGCACGGTACATAGAAATAAAAAAAATGCCAGTGGGCTGTGCTATAAGAGCGCAAATCACAAATCGTTGATGTGACTCGAAAGGCTTATAAACTTAGGTGAGACTGGGTAGGACAAACATGTCACGTTCCGAACAAGCTGGGGCGCGTAAAACACATGACTGGTGACCTGAAACAGCGACATGCGACAGATCATTTAGGACATGACGATACTATAGAGGTATGCGGTACAGAGAGTAAAGTCCCGCATAGCTCCACTGAAAATGGGAGGATCCTCCCACCAGACGGTTGTTGTGTCTGTTGGGCAACTGCCCGATAGTTGATACACGGACTGTTCAAATCGCTTCTTAGTTTTTCATGTGGTCGCATTGATGCCGCTACAGTACGACTTCGGATGTCTTCCTTAAGAATTGGAAATAAGAAGCTCAAAATCGTGACCGTTGGAAGGAATGGAGCGAGCGAGATGTTTGCCCAGCAGTGGGAGTGGCCTAGTAAAGTGCATCATGATAAACTTATTAGCTACACGCCGCGACCGGCGTCTCTTAGTTATAAAATGGGCAATTTCGCTATACTTTGTCGCAATTAAAACATGAAACCAAATAGTTTCAGCGGAGAACACTAAAATTAATTTATTATTACAATGTTTAGAACTTGCAAATAACTCGTTTTACGTTGTACCATTCATCTCCCAGTTCTTACCTCTTTATTGCAATTAACCTTCAACATGATTCTGAAACACAATTGAGTTAGCTAAGCGAATCATTTGCATGCTTTGTAGTTGCTTTAGTGCCTAATTAGACTGTCTGTCCCGTAGCTCCACCCACGATAAGAGTGCTATAGAACTCTGAGATTAATGTAGCATAGATTCGGATCACGTCTAATTTCAATCTTTCTATCTAGCTGTGATTTGTATAGGTACGATGAAGTAGACTAATCTTAGCGAGTTACTCTTTGTCCAAATTTCTCTTCAAAGCGCCTCATCCGTCGGCGAGGCGCTTTGGTATTCCAAAAGGGTAGCTCAAGCAAATAAATGTCGCACAAAAAGTTAGCTAAAATACGACCTGAAAAATACATTTGTGAGACTGAAGACTGCATTTAGCATGAAAATGATGAGCTTGCTGCTTGAACTGTAATTTTATAAAATTTACGTCGGAATTTGTATGAAGAATAATAAAAATGCTATGAGATGAGACTATTTGTTGGTGGGAGAGTCGTAAAGAATTTCTCACGTTCTTTTCTTAAACAGTTTTTTTAGGGTTCCGTAAGTAAAGGTTTGCTAAAAGCAAACGGTACTTAGAGTCAAAACAACTGTCGGTGGACCCAGGGCGAATATAGAGGTTTTGACCCTCACGAGGGCTACTTATTTTTGTAAATAGGGTCACCGTCAAAACCTCTTACCGCAAAAAGGCTCCCATAGCAGCCTATCGGGCCAATTGTTTTTGTACATACGCCAGCACATCAAGCTATCCGAAACTGTCAAATTTCCGCAATCAACCTTGAACCTAATACTTTACCGATAAAGTTGAAAATCTATTACAGAAATTTGACAGATTGTTGTAGCTTGATGTGCTGGCGTCTGTACATAAAAACAATTTGACAAGTATTTTTCCACGCCCATCAATGTCATGATTGTGTTAGCTACATCTAAGATACAATTCTTATCTAAATACATACAGTATCGTCACTATCTGCGGCTCTTATTTTTTTTTAACAAATAGATTTTCTGATCTGATTATTATTGTAACTCGCTTTTCCTTGTTTTTTAGGTACGCTCGGAAAATATTTGTACCAAACTAACTTGAATGAAACATTTCAGTATCCGATATTATAATAGAACTGTTTTTCAACCTTTTCAACCTTCTTTTTTTACTTTTGAATAGGACTTCTAATTGATATGAGTTTGCTTTGCGTGCTGTAAAATAAATGGATTTTCATGAATTTTTTGTCTTCATTCAAGCCTATTTTTGGGTTCCTGTCCAGTCCAAAAATAGCCAAAAGAATCCTTTTAAAAATGGGTTTTGGCTGTCCATTTTGATACGGTTGGATCCTAAAATAGCCAACTCAATATATATGGGGAATGACAATACCTACTTACATTCTGAGCCACAAGTAACTTACTGGACATTATTACCATAATCTAATCTTTAATTTCCTAAAATGCGCCTATTTATTTGTTTCAGTTAACTTTTCTGAAAAAACAAAATATGTGTTTTAGATTATTAAGTAAAAGAAATTACACATGAAGGTTAAATATTTGTATAATATAATAATAAGGGATACCTGTATACGTTAAACAATGACAGGAATAAAGGGTTCGTGAGGACACAGTGGGATGAGATTCCGTCCTTCAATCGATCCTTGTCGGAAGATATTTGAACATCGCGTAATATGGTTGGGGCAAAAATGCTGCCGAGTATTTTCCCTGAAAAATAAAGAAAATCTTAAACCTCTAAGAGAGTCTTAAACCTCGCGTTAAAAGTGAGAAATGATTGGTGGCACATATTTAGTTAATACAAATGTAGGATAGCCTGTGATCAAAACCTATTTCGTTGTGACATAGATTTAGTAAATGTAGATGTCAAACCATGCAAATTGTTGTGTGTTTGAGATTTATATCGCCAAGACGAGACAACGGAAGCGCAGGGCACCTAGCTTTTCTCGAAGCGTTTCGTCGTATTTTTGTACCCTTAAATTCTCAGGATATGGTGTCAATAGATACTTATAAAACATGTCAATTTAAAAAAAAAAGTACTTTATTGACATCATGGCTTGGCCGTTTTGTAAGAGTGTCGTAGTCACTCCTATGGATTTATGAACAGAAAGTAATTCACTAACTAGGCGCTAATTTTGTTCCAAAAAGACCTTGAGTAACGAAACGGCCGAACCACACATTGCAGGGTGTTAGGTTCCAGGGTTGCGGAATTTGTTCGAAAGAGTCACCGTGGCCCTGGATCGCAAAGGGCTTTAGAAGGAACACGGATGGGTTCCGTGTCAGTAAGAGTCTGACACGGAAGAAGTCATTTGATTTCCCATCCTTACAAAAAAAAGGGTATTAGGTTAGGGCGTGTAGAGTTAGGAGCTTGGTTCTATATAAGATCTGATAACTTTTTTACCATACAAGCTATATGTACTCGTCTTGGCGTTACTTTACATGAAAATGTTTTTGGTGACATTTCTTTTTTTAGAATATTTAATGAGATATCGTATAAAATCAACTTTCCACTAACCTATAATTTTATTACAGAAAATCTCGTAAATGTTTCTTAGTTTAACCTTAAACTTTCCACTTCAGTTCGGGTCAGAAATAACTTTCCCGAAATCACGATTATTGCTCGGGTCCAATGTCAACGAAGTTAGAATTTTTATGTTTGCTCTTTGAACTTTTGGGTCAGTTTTATTGGCAACGATGCTGAAAAGATTTATAGGTCAGACCTGAAATGGGTTTTCAAAGTTATTTTGGACATTTACTGACATTGTTTTCAGAAAATATTTTTCTGTGCGCACAAACATGACGCCTAGCTAGAAATTACTAGTCACAAGAAACTTATCCCTAAAACTTTGTGTTGTGTTACCACACACGTCATAATCTTCCTGCCCTTGTTCTAAGTTCCTTGGAATCGGCTTAACACGTTTTCTTTTTCATTCCATCCTGTCAGCCTTTTTCTTTTCTTTTCTTTCATGTAATTCCTCACGCTATCCATCCATCTTTTCTTAGACCTCCCAGTATTGTATTGTATCGTTGTGTTTACAACAAAAAATTTGGCCCTTTTTAATTGGTAGACTCGTAAAAACTGGTCGGCCAGTAACTATGCCGATCATAAAACATCGTACCTAATGTTTAACATGAAGTTATAAACGTTATCAGTAAAAGGTCGTACTACGCTCACTTCATCGAAGCACATGAGTAAATAATGGAATGGAGACCTAACTTGTAGGAACCAATTAATAAAGGTATCTGTAGGTCTTTGCTCCGATCAAAATGTTTAAGTCTAAGGCTGCGTTTCCGTTGCGGGATTTGTTCGAAAGAGTCACCGCGGCCCTGGAACGCAAAGGGCTTTAGAAAAAACACGGATGGGCTTTAGTCAGTAAGAGTCTGAACGCTCAAGCAGTAATTTGATGATTTCTCATCCTTTAAAAAAAAACGGTGCATTTCTACCAGAGATGTGCGAGGATGCTTAGCGAGGGATGTGTATGTTAAGAACCAATAGAATCGCTGCGCTGAGACAAGCTAGCTAAAAGAAGCGATTATATTGGTTCTTAACAAACACATCCCTCGCTACGCATCCTCGCACATTTTTGGTGGAAACGCAGCCCAAGGCCTCGACCGGCACAGGTGGCGAAGACGAGCGCGAAATATCAAACGTAACCTGCGCCTGCAACCGCCCACGAGCACCACACATTTTCTCTGAACCAGGGAGCCTAGTATGACGTCTTAAAATCATCATGATTCCGGTGTGAGAGAGAAACGGAGCTCTCAGACCGAAATCTTGATGGCATGGGTTCGTCATAGTAACCGGACCTGGCATTGGAGCACTGCTAAACTTAGGTATGCATAACTTAGCGAGATTGTATGAAGTTTGGTTTCTGTTGGCTTACTTTCATGTGCTGGTACACTTTAGGGGTCACAATACCGTGACAACTTTACTAGGTACATTGTTATCGTAATATTTTGTTTTGCCGCTTATCTCATAATATGATGTCCCGTTAGGTAATCAGATTACTGACGTCAATTTCCATCGAAATACAGACGAATTTTACGTCAGTTTGTGAAACATACTTTCTTCCCAAACGAGAAACATGCTGTCGTTTGGGAAAATAGTCCTACTATTTCTATTGTATTGACATTAATGTTAATACTGTAGGTACATCTTTTCTGTAAACATTCTTCACCCATTAATAAACTATTATATCGCATCCGACTAGTTCCTTTTCAAAAATGTTCAAATAAAAATCATAAAATAGGCATTTTCGAACCAGCCTATTTGTGGAAAACACGCCTAATAAATATTATACTTCATATTTATTCAACCATTATCATAATCAATCGGTAATATTTGCCTGATTTTTGTGTAACACGGTAACACATTCATTTTCAATGTCGGTACGCTCAGCATTAATAATTCACAAATGTTTACATTACAAGCTTAAATCAATAACAATTAAAATTTTAATTAGGCATTTGTTTGTTTTTGTTACCTTTGAAGTGAGAAATAGGTGGAGTTGATAAATAGCTGTTCTACGCGTTGCCTGGCTTCTGCGACATACTTATAGGGAATTCAATCCATCACTTCTAAGTAAGGTCAAAGTTTGGAACTGAATGGATGATATTTAAAACACGCATTATTCCCTTTATGATGCCTATTTTTAATATCAAATACTTTATTCCTAAAGAGTGTAGTAGGTATATAAAACAAGGTTCCCACTGTGATGTAAAGACACGAATAATTCAATATTTACTCAATTTGAATAATCCCCAGATATTTCAACGTCTCTACACCCTCGGAACATTAACGGTATCAAAATATTTGATCCGTCTTAACATTCATTCCTCAAGTAACGTCTGTATGTAGACAAATATCAATATTAATGATACGTTGGTTGGTATTGGTACTTGAGGTACAATTATTAAGCGAATGTTAATTCCGCTGGTGGAATTGTCGAGCATAAGGCATTTGTTTGCGGATAACTTAAGCTATGGTTATTTGTTAAATGATTAGTCATATGAACTTACCTACATTGTTTTTACCAATGTGTGCCAAATAAACAATTTTCATTTTTTTTTAACTTAACCTAAACTGGAGCTCGTGGCTAAATAGCAGCAGCCGCATGTAATGATGGGCGAAGGATAAATACTCAACGGATATTCTTGTAATTATCCGAAATGGATAAATACTCGTTTTTACCCATATTTTAGGGTAAATATTCAAAATGGTGTATTTATATATTTTGAGCAAATTAAATGGTTGTTTTCCCAATTTGATCTTGGATGTTGATTTTGGGTCCATATTCGTAATAAGCCGCCACGGAAACCATGAAAGCGACACCTATGGCAAAAAGTTGACACTGCCGTCGCCATCTTGGAAGTTACCCCGAAAACCATGAAAATGACACCCACATTAAAGTTGTACGGTGGCGCCATCTTGGATTTAAATTTTCACTCAAGACTGTAAAACAGCCCGCCAGCTAGCTTTGTTATAACAAATGAACGTTAGTCCTCATTGAACCATGTTTTTTCTAGCCGCATGGGTCGATCTCCAAGGTTAAGCAAGGCTTTATGAGGTCGATTCGTGGGTGAGTACACATCCATATTAAGCTCAGCTGTCATTTGTAAATCTTTGACAGTCGTTACGGGTAGTCACCAGTCTAGCCAAGAGGTAGTAACTTAATTGTGGATGTCACATGAGCAGCCGCTGAATATTATTAATGGAGGCAGACTTCAACATACACAGTTAAAAATGGCATGGCAGATTGATGAAATAAAAGCCAATGCGTTTACCCTGTTTTTCAAAGGGGCCAAACCGAGAAATCCTGTTGCTGACAATCAGCTATTTTGTCGATAAAAAGATAAACAAGATAAAAGTAAATTTATTAGGTACTAAAACATCGGTATGGTCGCTTGCAGTACAAGTTGGTGCTTGCAATTATTATGTCTAATCTTAAATTGTGTTAACTCATGGAAATATGCAATCTTACTTCTACAATAAATGCGAAAGTTTGGATGGATGGATGTAAGTTTCTATATCAAGTCGGAACGGCTGACCGTATCTGAATGAAATTTGGCACTGAGATATTGAGTTACTACTAGCGTACAGCTAAATGAGTGGAATAAGGAGTGATTGGATTCCCTGCCTGAGTCTGTGTTTCCTGATAGCTACAACCTGGAAGTCTTTAGGTCAAGAGTGAATAGGTTACTTCTAGGCAAGCGTGTTCCATCTTCGACCACATCATCGCTTACCAACAGGTGAGAAAGTGGTCAAACGAGTGCCAATTAAAAGTAAAAAAAAAAGATAGATTATTTCTGGCTACTATTTTTATCCCAAAAGTATGTTCGCTTGAGATCATGAGCTGCAGACATCGAGTCTATTTTTATTCTGCAGAAAAGAGCTATAAGAGCCATATACAATTTCCGCCGGCGCGATTCTCTAAGGGAACTGTTTAAGGATAGTTATTAGTAGACGAGGCGACAGATGTAATTATGTTAAAAAAAATAGGGATCAACTCGTTCAACCAAGTTTCAGACTGACTAAAGTACCCTCATCTTTTATGGGATACTGTTTAAAATGTCATACCTCCCAATTTATTGGAACTGAATAAAACGAAATTTAAATCTTGTGTTAAACATACACTATGCAAGAAAGCATATTATAAGTTGGGGGATTATATTGAGGATAAAAATGCTTGGCTCAATGCTGGTCCTGCTCCACAGCTACTAGGGCGCACAAACAAATTTTTTAGCATTTACAAACATTGTGGGACCCGCTGAAGATTTTAAGAACATTATATTTTCATTGTATAGACTCAATTAATTTAGCATTGTACAATTTTATGCATTAACGGCACATGTGTGAGTACTGTGTACCTAAAACGACTTTTTTTTTCTTTGACTTGAATGTGCCCTGGCGGTTGGAAGTGTCATGCTCACTCAAAAGTCTAGCTGATGATGGCGCATGTGTTGGATTATTTGGCTCCCTTCAATATGGTTGAGCCGAATGGTGCTGACATGTGCGTCATGTTCGTGAACGGACGCCGTCAGTTGAGACTGGTCATCTCTCAGCTGCCATGGATTATTTTAATGATTTGTTATTTGAATCGTTGTTTTTCCTACTCCAGACGTTTTTATCGTGCACTGTTTTCTATATCGTTCTCGCATACATATATGTATGTTTAATTTTAAAACATTGTAAAACAAAAAATATTAAAAAGAGTGTCCGTGGAGTTTCTTGCACGTTTTGGTTTTCTTTTATTTTATTTCTCAGCTAAGTACCTGGTATTTGCTAAAATCTCACGGGTGTGAACCAAGGTGAAGATCCTAGTTATTATTATTATTCTATGGCAAATTACTCTGCACTGCGGTAAAATTGTTATCAAAATCAAGTTGTAAAAATGTTCCAAATATTCGGCAAGTATTTAATATGGCAGCTTTTTGCAAAGTTAGGTATGTATATTTAGATAGATTGAGTGCAATAAAACTGTTGAATATTTGTTTTGGAATAACACCTGTTGTTGATACTACTATTGGGACTATTGTGACTCTATTCATTTTCCAAACTCTGGTAATTTCCTCTTGTAACTCTGTGTACTTCCTGATTTTTTCTGTGATGGTTTTTTGTATATTATGAGTGTTTGGGACTGCTATATCTATTATGTACGTGTGTTTGTTTTCTTTATCAACAAGTGTAATATCTGGTCTGTTGTTATATATTGTGTGATCTGTAATTATGGTGCGATCATAGTATACTTTGTAAAATTGATTTTCTAAAACCGCTCTTGGTGAATATTTGTAATACGGTGTGTATGGGTCTTGCATGAGTTTAAGTTTAATTGCGAGTTTTTGGTGGATGATGTTAACTAGTTGATTATGTCGGTGAGTGTAGTCGTTTTGAGTCAGTGTCATACAAGCTCCTGTGATATGCTGTATTGTTTCAGGTTTGCTGTGACATTTTCTGCATAGATCATTCCTAACTGTACTATCTTTTACTATGTATTTTCTATAATTCTTTGTATTTATGACTTGATCTTGAATGGCTAGCATAAATCCTTCTGTTTCAGGAAACAGGCCACTTAATTCGAGCCATTTGTTGGAAGCTTCCTTATCTATGTGTGTTTGGTATAAATCATTAGGGTGTCTGCCGTGTAGTTCTTTCTGTCTCCATTTTTTATTTATTTCTTCTATATGTCTCGCTTTATCTATTATTTCTATATTATCTTCGTTTAGGTTCAGTGGTGTATATTTTTTATCTATCTCGACTATTGTTTTGTGTAATTGACTGCTATTCTTTTTCCTATTAAAAAATTGTTTTAGGTTTATTATCTGTCTTTTGTGTAAATGTGATATTTCAATCAATCCTCTGCCCCCTTCCTTTCTGGACATAATTACTCTTTCGATTGCTGATTTGGGGTGATGATATCTATGTTGTGTAAGAATTGTTCTAGTTTTAATTTCGAGTGCATGCAATTCTGTGTTTGACCATTTAATGACGCCGAAAGAATAAGTTAGTATAGGTATAGCATAAGTATTTAAAGCCTTAAATAAATTTTTACTGGCTAGGTACATTTTACATAGTGAATGAATTCTTCTATAATATTCTTGTTTTAGTTTATCTTTAATGTTTTTGTGTTCTAACAGTCGTGCTTGGTTGTATCCTAAGTATTTATAAAGTTCTTCATTTTTCATTGCTTCTATTACTTCTTCCGAATCTGTTGTGTAATTTCCTTCCACAATCTTACCCCTTTCTATATTAAGTTTTCGGCATTTGTCTAGTCCAAAATCCATTCTAATGTCTTTCGAAAACGTTGATGTAATGTCTAATAAATCGTGTAAATCTGCATTTTTACTAGCGTATAATTTTAAATCATCCATATAAAGTAAATGTGTTATTTGATGTAATAGTGATCTATTGTTTTTGATGTCAAATCCTAAACTAGATTCAGTTAATGCGCGAGAGAGTGGATTTAAGGCTAGACAGAACCATAGAGGGCTTAGCGAGTCCCCTTGAAATATACCCTTTTTAATTACTATTCCATCTATGATTAAGTTTGTGGTTTGTGTTTGTAGTTTAAGTGTAGTTTGCCAGGATCCCATAGTATTCTTAAGGAAATTTATGAGTAGTGGATTGATTTTGTAGATTTCTAAAACTTGAACTAACCATGAATGCGGTACGCTGTCAAATGCTTTTTTATAGTCTATGTATGCTATGTATAAATTTTTTCTTGCTTTTTGAACGTGTTTTAACAGAGTAGAGTCAATAATTAATTGTTCCTTGCAACCCATATGCCCCCGTCTGCAGCCTTTCTGTTCTTCAGTTAGAATATTATATTTTTCGGTGTGTTTAACAATTTTATTTGTAATACAAGACGTGATGATTTTGTACATAGTTGGGAGGCAAGTTATAGGTCTATATTGTGAGGGATCCTGGGTTCTGTTAGATTTTGGGATCATGTATGTAATTCCCTTAGTAAGAAAACCTGGAAGATTTTGGTTCCCTTTCAAAATATCATTAATTTGTTCAGCTAATGTTCTATGTAGTGTATGTAATCTTTTTATCCAGAAATTATGTAAACCGTCTATTCCTGCAGCTTTCCAGTTATGGGTTTTATTTATAATTGTATTTAATTCAAGTGGATCT
>NDFZ01003753.1:23933-35479 GCA_002192655.3 Mamestra configurata
AGCTCGTGGCTAAATAATAACAGCCGCACGGGTCGATCTTCAAGGTTAAGCAACGCTTGCCGAGGTTGGTCTGTGGATGGGTAACCATCTTAACATACCGAGACTCCTCCGTGCCTCGGAAAGCACGTTAAGCCGTTGGTCCCCGCTGTCATTTGTAGATCTTTGGCACTCGTTACGGATAGTCAGAAGCCAGATAATCTGACTCCAGTCTTGCCAAAGAGTACCGTGTTACCCAGTTAATGGGTTGTAGAGGTCTGGTAGGCAGCCGCTACACGTAAAATACTGGTATTCAGCTAAATCCGGTTTGACTTGAAGCCGACCCCAATATAGTTGGGAAAAGGCTAGGCCGATGATGATCTAAAAGCGGAGAAAATCACATTTTTATTTGGTTTTTAATTCAAGTTCTTGTTTAACACGGCGGGCATTAAAAAAAATTGATACGATTTAAACATATGAGTTTGTTAAGGACGGCACGCTTTTTACAGTAATTTATATATTTATAAATTCAAGCACCTTAATCTTGATGTCTCTGACAGATTGACAAAGGGTGGGGTACTTACCTCCTCTATAGCACGTCTCTCGAGTGCGGATATTGTTGCTGTATCTCTGCGATTGAGAATCCAAACTGCACACTTGTAAGCCATATGGATTGAATAGGACTCCTTCTCGTTGAGCTCTATGGACTTGGGATCATCATTCTGTCAGATGTTACGGGTAACCGCGTCATAGCTTTGGGGATCATTACACCCGGATATGCCACCCCTGTTAATGTGAAGGTCAGGCACAACAGCCATCCGGTCAGGCAGGCATGGCACCTCTCTATATAAAAGGGATAGTGTGGAGATTCCGTATAAGAAGACGGATCGGAAGCAGATAGTGTAGTCTTCCCCTTTCTTTGCAGTCAGTGGCTGTGCATGAGTTTATCTGCACATGTGATGCAAAGCTGCTGGTAGAGTTACTCTGACCCCCCCGATTCATTGTGGGGCAAGGTAATCTATGGGTTAGTGACCCCCAGTATATATGTGCCGTTCTTCTGTCCAACTCCTCCTCAGTGGCATCTGTGTTCTCTTTTATTATTGTCCCCTTTGACTCAGGATCTGAGTTGTAGGGCCTGAAGAAACGATTGATTAAAGCTAAAAATAAGGCGCCGCACCGCACCGCACCGTCTACATGAACTCTTCATTAACTGCCTAACCTCTTCCCAACTATATTGGAGTCGGCTTCCAGTCAAACCGGATTCAGCTGAATCCGGTTTGAAATAAAATAGTATTTTACGTGGAGCGGCTGCCTACCAGACCTTCACAAACCATTAACTGGGTAACACGGTACTCCTTGGCAAGACTGGTGACTACACAAGCTTCTTCTGCCAGCGAGTATACTGTAAAGTTTGCAACACCATGCGATCCTTCACAGGTAACACAGGTATATGATACATTTGAACAGACTTTAACACAGGTCTAAATTAAAGAAACAATTTTAAAGAAATACAAAGTAAACTTTATGACGACGTTTTGAAATTAAGTAAAATAAATACATAAAATGAATCCCTATTTCGCTTGGTCACGGCATCACGCGTGAACGGCTGGACCAATTTCGCTAATTCTTTTTTATTGTTGGTTGTCATTGTCAGGAGAAGGTTGTTATGAAAGAAAATTTGAAAAAAAAAATCAAAATAACAACAATAAAATGCGAAAATTTGAATACTGGTTAAAACATGCAACACCCTTGAAATAGAAAAAAGCTGTTTTTATATTTTTTCTAGTTATGGAAACAAAAATGTACTAAACCGCAGATATTTTTCCTTTTTATGGTGTTTATTTTACAAAGATAAAAATAATATTTTGCAAAAACCGTGTACCTGATTGATTGCTAATGCCAGAAAAAAACTGGATGGTGATTAAAAAATTACGTTGTTAACTAAAAATATATGTAGTTTACATTTTTGCCGACATATTCTTTGCTACCTTGTGTGTGACGCTGGAGGCATACAAGGCACATTTTCCTATGAAACATGAAATGGGCGGCATACTTTGTCGGCGGTGCCGTCAGAATTCAACTACATCAACATCCTTGGGCCGGAACTACCTGTACCGTAACATGGGTTCAGTGGTATGCTAAACGTGGGTGACTTATGTCGGTATAGACAGACTAACTATGAGTTTGCCATTTTTCACCATGGAATAAATGAGCGGGCCTGCTTTTCACATCACCATGCAACGTTTCTCCAGTTATCGATCAGGTATCAAATTTATCAGGTATCAAGTTCAGGTTTTTTCTACCTTTAGGTAGGTACAGACGCCAGCACAACAAGCTACATAAATCTGTCAAATTTCTTTCATAGATTTTCTACTTTATCACTGAAGCATTTGGTTCAAGGTTGATTAGGAAAATTTTACAGTTTCGGGTAGTTTCATGTGCATCGTCAAAATATGGCGAAAAGTTTTTTTTTAAATCTTTTAAAGGTGGGATTTTTGGTACTATCGTCAAGTATGTTTAGTTGTAAGTTTTTATTTGAGTGCATTTCAGTTCTTGATAAAATACTACAAGTAAAACCGGCAAAGTGTTTATGTGTTTCTTCTTTTTTTCTTATATTTCGTAGTTCCGTAGTTACCCGTCTCCTAAACCATGCTAGAAAAAAAGTAAAAAGTACTTAACTTGGTTTTAAGTCGTTTTCTATGGAATTATTAGTTTTTTTTTATAAAATAACACTGCGTAAGCACTTCTCTAAAAACGATAAAAAAATCTTCGCCACTTTACATGTAGTGGGGCCACCCTAAAATAAGTGTATTTCAAGATTTTCTTTTACCACTTTGTCGGCGTGATTAATATGTATCAAATTTCCCACCCATACCAAATTTCCACTTTCTAGCTGAGCGTCTCTGAGCTAAACCGCGGACGGACATGGCGAAACTATAAGGGTTCCTTGTTGACAACGGAAACCCTAAAATTACCAGAAATAAGACCAGAGCGTACCGACAATACCCGCACTGATATAGTCAATCACTCAACTACGGTCCGGTACCTTGATTGATTGGCATAGTGAATTTACACACGATGAATTTATTACGTAAAGTTTCAAGCACGTGCAGTCCAGATAATTAAATTTCGTTCAAAATTCGAAGCGGGCTGAATATCCGGACAACTAGTTTTACTTCCAAACCAATTTGGGCACGCAAAATAGATTCGGGCATGCACATTTGTAGCGCTATTTGTACGTTGTACGAATAAAACCGAAAATGCAACGTCAGATTTCTGCCAATTTCAATACTGAAACTAGCGATTTGCATAAATAGTAGATCTATTTATGCAAATCGCTACAAAATCCTTGATTCGCTACGAAATTTCAATTAATAATGATAAATATGTATCTATCAAAAATGACAAATATATAGTAAATTAAGGGAATAAATATTATGACCACCAGAAAATACTTCGATACCCTAAGCTTTTTTACCAAAAATATATACTTAACACCAAAAAAATTAAGCCTAAAAAAATAATAGTTCTAACCAAATATAGTAAATGATCACCAAATTTTTGCGAGCATAGGTTACCCGGAACTCAACTATTTAGATTATGTTAATTTCTTCTTTAAACAAAATGTGTAGGTTAAATTAGGTTAAAACTGTGACCTCCTACGCACGAGCCGAGCGAGCGAAGTGAGCGGTGCCGCGGCAGCGGCCGGAGAGTGCCAGAAACGACTTGCATTAAAAGAAAAAAGAGATTGTTTTTAGTAGGTTTGGTTATAATTTCACATTAAACTGCGGTTTTAATTTTGGTGATCATTCACTATTTTTGGGTCAACTATGATTTGTTTGGAGTCATTTGCTTTAATAGGATAGCAAGATGTACAAACTTTGGTTATAGTTTTAAATTAAAATGCGGTTTTATATTCTAGTGATCATTTACTATTTTCGCCTGTGATATTTTACTAAATCAGGTGATCAATTAAACATACGCCGTAAATTAATGTTGACGACCAACCTAACAAGAGTCTAGGTCCAGCTTGCACCTCGAAAATGATAAACATAACGATGTGGTAAAGTCTTTTAATGCTAAATGTATTTTACAATTTTGGCTGAAGATGTATTTGTTAAAGACTAATTTAATAAAAAAAAGGGGGATCTCATTCAAACGTACCTACAATTCTCTTGAAGCTGACCTGCAGGAGCTTTAAAGACGTAAGTTTAAAATATTAATTTCATATTCATATTCATATTCATTTATTGCATTTCATGTTGTTTACAGGTTGTTACATTATGATAGTTCCAAACAATGAACCCTGCTAGGGCACAGCAATGTATAGGCGACAGGTTTTAATTAATTTAACATGCTATCATTATTCATTATTCACATAATTTGTTGATATAGAATAATTTAAAAAAAAATAAAAAATATTATTATTCATAATGTCATTCTTATAAACTAAATAAGTAAATTATCATTTTCATATTACAATCTCACAAAAGTTAATTTAATGTCAATAGATTAGTTTTACATATAATATGTCACATTTTCAGATAAACTTAAATTAGAATTAGATAAACTTAAATTATATACCTACTTAAATTAGGGTTTCCGAGAAAATATACACCCTGTCAACCAAACTACACCAAATGTGTTAGTTGATTGTTGTCAACTTCTGAAACAATAAAACGTAGGTACCAATACAAAAATAAATTGCGACAGGCAAAAGGGATTATTGGATCAGTTGCGATGGAACATTTTACAAAGGAAAGAGCACAAGAAATTAATAGGAAAATGTTGCATTGTGATTAATTACCAAGTGCAAACAGAATGTTTTCTTTCTTGCTTGCTTGTCACATTTAAGGAGTAGTAAAATATCTGAGTATAAAAAGTCGTAAGCCTCCCTAGGTCCGTCCAGACATTATTATTAATAAAAAAGATTATTTTATTTACCTTAAAATCTTACTTTGTCACCTGGCCTGGCCGTGGTTGAAATTTGCAAGATGATTTGCCGTTTGAGCGGCAAAAAATGAGACGTGAGAGTCCTTTGCTCGATATCAGCGACAAAACAGTTACTCTAAAGAAAATGTGTAAAAATAGTCACCCGCAGCTTGAAATACACTAGTAAATACCGAGCTCTGATTAAGGGTGCTATTCCACCAAGAATGAGCGGGATACCTAGGCGGTCCAAGAAGAAAAAAAATACAATCAATTGACTTCACTGACTTCATTTTCCAACACTGGCTTGGCGCAGCGATTGCGGAAAACGGCTTACGGAGCTAGTAATTTGTTCGAACAAAAAAAAGTAAGAGATGTCTGAGGCGACTCTGCTACTGAATGTCGAAGTTTGAAATGTCGACGTATGTTAGTTCTAAAGTACAGGATCTCGATGTACGCCAGTTCGAAAGTTCACTGGAGCGAAGTATGCAAGGCCGACGTATCGTTAGTTAGAAAGCATACGAGTGCGATGTACGCCAGTTCGAAATTACCCTGTTACGAAGTATGAAATGCCTCCGTACTGTTAGTTAGAAAGCATACAAGTGCAATAGGACTATTCGCACTCGTATGCTTTCTAAGTTCGATATCGACACTATCGCTATTAGAAAAATTGTAATAGGTAATAAACAAAACACATTCATAAATGTATCTTTAAATTATTAAAAAGGAAAAAACAAATTAAACCATAACCAAACAAAAAAAATGCGCTTGGAGCATTACATTACGTAACAATCATAATGTTATTAAAAACACCATTTAGATTAAATATGTATTATAGTACCAGTAATTTAGTTTATTTCAGTTTTGTGTATAAAATTAAAATTACCACTTATGTATTCTTTTAAATCTACGTTATCCTTCTTTAATAACTGTTCTCTGGTTTTTAGGATATGGCATGATTTTTTGTATTTACGTTTCTTTATATTAGCATTAATTCTTTCAATCTCCAAAATTGTATTTTTTTTGTTCTTTTTGCAATTCTCTCATCGATTTATAGATATTGAATTTTTTCCTGTTCAGCAAGTTATTCCAACGATTATTGAGACAGCCAATTCAATATTGTTTTGGGTAGTTGGGATATCAGCGTTCACACAATCTAATACGGGCCATATCTGAGGCGGAAATCTTGGGGCCGACTTCTTCAGCTGTAATTTCAGTGTTGACATCTTCTTTCGATTAGTTACACGTTTATAAACTCCATGAACATAATATTCAGAAAACCAGTCAGTCACTTTTTTTGCGGAATAATTTCAAATGCGGATGGTATCTCAGTTGGATCTAAAAAAGCAAGGGCCGCTAGATGGCGCATTTGATGCGCAAAATTACTGTCGCTAACATACTTTTTTGATAATCCTTCCTTTTGGATATGCTTCCAAATATTTTGGGACAAATGAAAATAACAACATTTGTGTTTTGCATTTGGGAAAACACTTTCACTAGCTCTTATCGCAGCTAACTCAAAATCTGTGATAATGAATTCTGGGTTGAGATTAATATTTAATTGTTAAAGTCCGAAGCCATATGTTTTTATGGTTCTCGGAACAGGCCACCAATGGGATCCCAAATAACGGTAGGAGGGGTTCACATCGGCGTCGGGTCGACGATCAGGTACCTGGGGCTCGTTCTCGACAGCCGATGGAACTTCGAGGAGCACTTCCGACGTTTGGCTCCAAGACTGGAGCGGGCTGGGGCTGCCTTCAAGCGGCTCCTGCCCAATCTAGGGGGCCCAAACGCCTCCTGCCGGAGGCTCTATGCGGGGATCGTGCGGTCCATGGCCCTTTATGGGGCCCCAGTGTGGGCACTGACGTTGAAGGGGCGACCTGCCCGCCAGCTCAACGCATCCCAAAGGGTCATGGCCATCCGGCTGGCCCGGGGATACCGCACGGTCTCCGGCGAGGCGGCGAGCCTCCTTGCCGGATTAACGCCATGGGATCTGGAGGCGAGAGCCCTCGCGCACGTTTACGCGTGGCGCGTGGAGGCGCTTCGCCGGGGCGAAACTCCGCTGCCGCGGCAAATTGCATCGCGGCGGACGGAGCTCCGGCAGGATACCATGGCGATATGGAAACGGCGACTGTCGCAACCCAGCGCTGGGCACGCCACAATTGCGGCGATAAGACCCCTCTTTGAGGAGTGGCTGGAGAGGCGCTACGGCGTCCTCACCTTCCGCCTGACGCAGGTACTAACCGGACACGGCTGTTTCGGGAGGTACCTGTTTCGGATTAAGCGGGAGGACACGCCCGGGTGTCAGCACTGTGAGGATCGCCCGGAGGACACGGTGGAGCATACGGTGGAGATCTGCCCTGCTTGGGCTGAGCACCGCCGTGTCCTCGTCGAGGCGATCGGCGGCGGCAACCTCTCGCGTCCGGCCCTGGTTGAATCCATGGTCCGGAGCGAGGAGGCTTGGGAAGCGGTCACCTCCTTCTGCGAAGCAGTAATGCTAGCGAAGGAGGAGGCGGGCCGCGCGAGGGAAAGGCAAGGCCTTCGCCCCAACCGCCGCAACAGGAGAAGACGCCCCGGGCGTCGGGAGTCGCAGGGCGATCCCCGGCCACCGTAGGCGCGGGCCTGCGGACGGCGAGCGTTGGGTGGCTCGCTGTCCGATCACCACCAGGCCCGGGTCGATGGCGCGTTGTGTTTCACGCGCGCCTCAAAGAGATGTCAGCATAGAAGACGGGGCCCGCTAGGGCCAGAGCCTGCCAGGGTTGCGGAATTTGTTCGAAAGAGTCACCGCGGCCCTGGAACGCAAAGGGCTTTAGAAGGAACACGGATGGGTTTTAGTCAGTAAGAGTCTGACACGCCCTTCCGCTCCACCCAGAGCGGAAGAAGTCATTTGATGATTTCCAATCCTTAAAAAAAAAAAAAAAAAGGACAACAAATTAATTAATGACACTTGGAAAAATGCATTGTCTATTTGTCATGTAAAATAGTAAACACATAGTGTTATTTATCATTGTTGCGTTAAACTTCCGTTTAAATATATTTATCATAATAAAAGGTACAAACAATTACTAATATCCGTGTCTGTCTCTATATAAAAAATGAAGTAAATTTATTTTTACACAAATTTGCTAATTATAATGTTGTAGGAGTACCAGTAACAGTACGGAGGCATTTCATACTTCGTAACAGGGTAATTTCGAACTGGCGTACATCGCACTCGTATGCTTTCTAACTAACGATACGTCGGCCTTGCATACTTCGCTCCAGTGAACTTTCGAACTGGCGTACATCGAGATCCTGTACTTTAGAACTAACATACGTTGACATTTCAAACTTCGACATTCAGTATCTGAGCGAAGAATGAGTGCGAGGGACGCAAACTACGTACTCCACTCAGATCACACCCTACACAGCTTCGCGGCACGTTTTCGCAGCGCTAAACTCACATTTTCATAAAGTATTTGCATGCCCTCGCGTCGGCGAAATACCCAAAGCTAAAGCAAGCCACTTTGTATGCTTCAGAAGAATATGAGGAACAAACAGAATGGAGCAGTTTACTCTGAACGCTCCATTACGTTTGGTTACACAATCAAGTCTGTACCTATCCGGATAAAGAGGAATCCCCCGATTCAAATTTAGATAAGCACAAAACTCCGCTGATAGCCCCTAATCCTGCAATCAAACTCGACTTTGTGTTCCCAGAAAAGGATTAGCGTTATTTTTCTGACAACCTTAGAATTTTTTGTTTAGGCAAATTATCGCAATGCGGCATCAAACATTTCCATAGATGGTTTAGTGAGCCGAGTATACGAGCCATTTTTATTTTTGAAATAGGAACAGAATAATCTGATTCCGTATCTATTACTTCGCAGTAAATTGTTGTCAATAAAATTTTTGCCGATTCCAATATTTCATAGCCAGATCAAAGAATTAGGAATTTTAAATAGTAGTCGGCCATTTCGTGAACTGGAAGAAAAAAAACATCAAAACCACATCCAGATTGACCAGGTCACTAAAATTAATGTTTGACGAAAATCCTCCACGAGAAATAGAAAGAGAATTCAATGTTAAGAAAGTTTTTACACTTTCTTAATTATTACTATAACTATTTCACTAATATAACTTGCCAACGAGTAACATAACTAATTAATCAAACTCATGTATGTTTCTTTCACAAAATGATAAACCATTGTAAACTAAACTAATTTTCATATAAATGACTACCGTCCTAATCGTAGAATTACGATTTGTTAGGAAAGAACGCGAAATAATTCAAACATAATAACAAAGGCAAAGGAAGGATCGAGGGCAATTAAATATTAAAAACTAATGATAGATGGGATTCTGAAAATACTATCTTCTTCCCGCAACTTCGCTCCTGTGAAAAAGACAACACATTATTATAGGTTTCATGCACATAAAACTTCCGGAAATATTAATCTAAATGCCAGTGAATGCAGTGAATTTTGACACTGCATCACTGGTATTTAGATTAATTTTCATATTAATGACTACCGTCCTAATCGTAGAATTACGATTTGGTAGGAAAGAACGCGAAGTAATTCAAACATAATGGACTATTCCTAGGAAATATGACTCGGTAGTTCCAAAATAGAACGATGATTATGGATCGACACTTGTCTACACCGAAATATCCGGTGAGTTAGTGAAAATATTGAATGTGTTTATTTGTATAACAAAGGCAAAGGAAGGATTGAGGGCAATTTAATATTAAAAATTAAAAATAGATGGGATTCTGAAAATACTATCTTCTTCCCGCAACTTCGCTCCTGTGAAAAAGACAACACATTATTATAGGTTTCATGCACATAAAACTTCCGGAAATATTAATCTAAATGCCAGTGAATGCAGTGAATTTTGACACTGCATCACTGGTATTTAGATTAATTTTCATATTAATGACTACCGTCCTAATCGTAGAATTACGATTTGGTAGGAAAGAACGCGAAGTAATTCAAACATAATGGACTATTCCTAGGAAATATGACTCGGTAGTTCCAAAATAGAACGACGATTCTGGATCGACACTTGTCTACACCGAAATATCCGGTGAATTAGTGAAAATATTGAATGTGTTAATTTGTATAACAAATGCAAAGGAAGGATCGAGAGCAATTTAATATTAAAAACTAAAAATAGATGGGATTCTGAAAACACTATCTTTTTCCTGCGACTTCGCTCCCGTGAAAAAGACAAGCACATTATTATAGGTATCATGCACATTAAACTTCCGGAAGCTATATTCCAGTTCAGCCACGACAACTTGGGCCCAGTATGTAACTCGGGCTGGTTTCCGCAACTCCACGACTAAGGGCGTATTTTGCGTGCAGAATAACATGGGCCCAGACATAAATAAGGCTTTCAGGATCTCTGGCATGTCATGAAATAAGTATTACGCAAAGGGGTTCTTTATTTATGCTGAGTATATTCGTTGTGTTTTTATTGAGCGGTACAAATAACAAAACAAACATTTAACTTTATTACCAACCAATATGTTTCTTCTGCGTTCAAAACATTGTGATATTAGTAAGTTCTATATGAGTTATATGAGTAAGTGAAGTAAAGCAATATTCATGAATAATGAATATTACGTTACTTCACTTACTCGTAACATGATTATCATAACACGTTTCAATGTTTTCCACCAGGATTTCAGAGAGTTTTATTGGGATACTCATAATATTTTTATATTCGTGTAAGATATTATTTGTTTTGAGTGTGTTTTTATTTCGCGGTTAGTACGGTACGCACGTTCGCAGTTATTATATTATTATGTAAGCCACGTATGAGAAAGAACCAGGTTCATTACGATACATTCAAGGAAGGTTTCTTAAAATCAACTGAAAGAGATGAGTATCTGATGATTGTAAANCTGGCTCAATGTTTTCCACCAGGATTTCAGAGAGTTTTATTGGGATACTCATAATATTTTTATATTCGTGTAAGATATTATTTGTTTTGAGTGTGTTTTTATTTCGCGGTTAGTACGGTACGCACGTTCGCAGTTATTATATTATTATGTAAGCCACGTATGAGAAAGAACCAGGTTCATTACGATACATTCAAGGAAGGTTTCTTAAAATCAACTGAAAGAGATGAGTATCTGATGATTGTAAACATATGCATGTGTGTATTAAGTTGCTAAAGTAAAGCTAAGAAGCACTGATATTATGGACAAACATGAAGCCAACAGTTATAATTAGACAAACTGTAGCCGCGACATCGTTCGCCTGGTTGTCGAAGAAAAAATGTTAATAGCCTCGATTATGGGCTATCCAACACTAAAATATTTTTTCAGTTCGAACCTGTAGTTTGTGAGATTGGCGCGTTCAATCAAAGAAAAAAAACTCTTCAGCTTTACAATATTAATATAGATACCAAGATCGCCTATGAGGTACAAATTGGTCTTTTTTGGTTCTTGTCACGAGCCGATTGCTTGATTAAAATCCTTTTAGCCAATTTTGTTGGGGACGGCTTCCAATACGACGACTGAATACGTCTATATCCCTCGAAATTGTTTTGTTCTTGTAGTGTTCTGGATTTAGGTCTACTGGACACACTTGGCATGCAGGTAGATGTTATGACGTAGGCATCCGCTAAGAAAGGATTTTGATAAATTCTAC
>NDFZ01003754.1:0-23181 GCA_002192655.3 Mamestra configurata
TTTTTTTTTTTGTAAAAATCTATATTTATGCGAGCGAAGTCATGGTTTATAAAACTTTATTCATGTTGCACCTATTTGTACCTACATATATTCATACTCATGACGAAGTCCATCTACCTACCCAATGAACCTACCTAAGTACCAATCAAAATGATTGATGATTTTGTTATTAGCTAATAGTCACATGCTTCAATATAGGCTGAACGAAGTCTTTAATCAATGGCCTTGTTAAAAAAGTCTTCAACGCCATTTATATTCATATTTACATATTCACCCCGGCATCGCATCGGTAGCAGAGCATATAGAAGTTCCCGAAAATTATCCCATGGGAACATACTCCCGGGATAAATTCTATGTGTTTTTCCAGACCATAATCTATGCCAAATTTCATCAAGATCCGTTCAGCCGTTCTGACGTGATTGAGTTACAAACATCCATCCATCCACACTTTCGCATTTATAAATATTAGTAGATCGTCATATTAACGTCATTCGTTATTTTTATCGTGATAAAACCCAATTACCTAAACCTTCCTGATTCATGAGGAAGGTTTAGGTAATTGGCTATCTCCGTCTAATGGTGAAAATCGTTTGAAAATCCGTTCGGTAGTTTTTGAGTTTATCGCGTACACACAGACAAACAGACGCGGCGTGGGAGTTTGTTTTATAATTTGTTGTGATGTACTGCAATGAATACATGTTAGATTAAGTCCTTCTATAGCTAAAGCTGTCGAGACCCATTAAAAACCGCCATATAAATATCTTACGGAAATATTCTTAATCCACTTAAGACAAACTGTTTCAGGTTTTCAGTACAAGTTTAGTCATTACGTCACTCAATGTACACCTGCTACATTATTCAACCATGTGCTATGCTAACAATACGCTGCTACACGTCGTTCCGACGTAGCAACATGCAAGATAACGCGTCGTATCGCTCTACCGACACATTAGTTCGAAAGGAAACTCCAATATGTGCCAACTGCCACTACTTGTACTTGGAACTGCAATCGATGGAAAAGTTCAAGGTTGAACCATTGAAGAAATATGGTGTTGGTGGAAAATGCTAAACCTTTTTTGTGGATAGGGCGAATTAATTAACGCTTACTGGGTTTCGGTGAACGTAAGTAATGCGTAGGTTCATAGTTTTAGTGTTGCTGATAAAGAATAATAGTATTAATATCCTTCATCATCATTTATGGAAATAGTTAAAGTGCCTAGCCGGAAATTAATATGTAAAACTTCGTAGGTAATAAAAGTTTCGTGACGCAATCAAAAACTCAGCAGAGGAGAATTAACTAAAGCACTATATTTGAATAATGAAACGTTGTAAAAAAACAAATTTGACAAAGTAAAGAGCAGTTTTATTGGNATAAAAGTTTCGTGACGCAATCAAAAACTCAGCAGAGGAGAATTAACTAAAGCTCTATATTTGAATAATGAAACGTTGTAAAAAAACAAATTTGACAAAGTAAAGAGCAGTTTTATTGGATTTGTATTTATAAATAAATGAAAAACAAATATATATATATATGTTTATTTTTATTTTTATTGACAAATGGGCTTCCTCTTGGCCTCGATCACGCCTGATGGAAAGCGATGGATGAGGTCTATGATGGAGCGAGCGTACCCAGAAGTTGCCTGTTCACTCTTGCTTTGAAGGCAGACGGGTTCCATACTTTAGCTGTGCGCATAATAAATGTGGAGGAGAAGCGCTGAGTACGACTGGTCGAGGATATCGATCAAGTGCGATTGGTACCCAGCAGTACAACTGGTATTCCGGTAGTAAAAGGGCGATGGTGGGATCAGGTCGTGGAGTTCCTTCGCACACTCTCCAAAGTTCAGTCTGTTGACATTGTGTAAGAGTAACTTGATAAAATATTTTCCAGACCATTATCTATTTACATAGACAGTTGAAACTAGTCCAACAATTGATTCTTATCTAAATAACAGTGATCAACACAACGATCGACTATTTGGGAAATAATAAAGTTTAATATACCGATTTACAATGTGCGTGCCAATCAGTGTAGAATCAATCGAATGTGGATTGGGTGCCAGCAAATAAATGATTGTCTATAAAAACAACTAGTTTCCAACATAGAAGTCCGATTAAAAGAGTATGAAACAAGGCATAGTAATTACAAGGCACAGTAAGTACATAATATACTTTAATGTAGTTGTATCAATTACCTTAATGTTACATTTATTCGTCTTTGCTAGCGTAAAATAAAGTGGAGTTGGTTATTCTTTTTCGATAAAATCAATATCTATGGTATGGAAAATATGACTTGACCAACATCCTATTCTAGCTACACGTTAGCTTTGTTGTGAGTGTTACTTAGCAATACGAACTTATTTATTGATTTGAAAACTATTGCTAATCCCAATAGTTTTATATTTTTGGAGACAAAATGTATCTAGAATCTTTTCAAATCACTCTTGCATTAGAGCAGCACACAGATATTAATTAAAACTTAGTTGTTTCACGTGAAATTTACCTTTCAGAGGCAAATCACCAAGCATACAATATATTTCAATTTATCAATTAATCAGCTGCCCTAAATGCTGATTTAAAAATGCGAAACTGCAGGTTCATGAGCTTTCATAAGATGAAAGAATCGAACAAGGACCATCATTTACAGAATTATTAAGATAAGGATACAACAATGTACCTACCTCTACCTACCTGCCATTTTTTAAATTATATTTTTACCAAGACACCTAGTTGGTAGCTCAAAATTAGAAGAAGTAAACAAAGTTAAACAATACAATGCATAATACATGAAAACGTCCGTCTTTAAAGTCGAAATTCTAAGTAAATATTGATGGCTAGTTACATTTATGTGGACTTGAAGTGTCAAGGACATTCGTTATATTATTCAGGTAGACTGAAAGTCAGACAGATAGGTTTTAATGTTTAATGACTTGGCCATCGATCGATCACATTCACCTGCTGTGCCCTTCGGCCCCTACCTTCCTTTCAATGTAGGACAATCATCGAGTATGAGGTATTCTTTTGAATGGTATTCAATGTGACCGAATGTTTGGTTATAATTATTATTGAACCTAGGTAAGGTTATAATTTTGAGGTAGTAATGGCTAACCATGAAGTTAATACATTTATTAGGTATTAATTCTTTATATAACCTGTATAAATGTGTAAATCAGGTCCAAGATATTTTTAAACTAATTGGCGCCTACATGAAGCCTGAAGGGTCGAGATAGATTTTGATCGATGTTTGTTATTTTAAGCGTAGATAAATAGGTCAGGTTTGTATTGGAGATTTTATGTTTCATTCGCAGTCTGACTAAAAATCTTTGTAAGATTGTTTGCCCATTCTCTGGTTGTTGTGATGATGTCGGTACCTACCTCTTCTGATGAAAACGTCTTTCGAGGCGTACCTACTGCACTTTTGAATCTCATTCTTATTTTATTCTTCATTCAATCTGAACCTCCATGTTGTGATACCTAAATAGAATACGCTCAATATTTTCTAGGCAATGGCCCCGCCGCTACGGACGTTACTGACTGATAAAAACCTACTGCCTACAAGCAATTGTACCGAAAAAAGGATAGAAACAGTGTCAAAACATAAATCATTTTAAAGTGCCTGTAGCCATCAAAAATGTCTTTCACATTCAAGTCATAAAAACGTGTCAGATTTTATTACGTTCAAATAATATGAAATTTGCGAAGCAACAAGTTTGCGTGCCACCACACGCTAACCGAGATTAACATAATGGGAACCAACAAAACATTCCGAATACAAACCAGATTGTACGCGTGATACACTTAATTACCAAATTCTTTAAGTTTCAAGTATAGTTAGTTAGGCTTGCTGTTAATTTAAATTGCTGTTATACTGTTATGAATGGGCCTTTCAGTAATTTTCGGTGTTGTAGGCAAACGATTTGTCCCAATTTACTAATTAATTAATTCTACCAGAGTGACGGCATGGTTGGCGCAGTGGGTGAGCGATACTGCTGCGCTACGTGTTGCGGGTTCGATTCCCATACGGAACAATCATGTGTATGGCCTACAGATAGTTGTTCCGGGTCTGGTTGTTTGTGTTTGTGATTTTGTATGTTTGTAAACGCAACCACTATATAGGAGCAATCCTAGTGTGGGGCAACGTTTTAAAAAACAAGTAATAGTAACATGAAGTCATGAATTTCTCATAATTATGGAGCGTGTATGGAACGGTAAATCCGAAAAAGTATTAGGTCTGCCTAATTTAAAATAAACAGGATTCAACTGTGTGAAGTTAAGAAAGCTCAAAACGTTTCTATTTCTATAATATAAAAGCATTCCATTTCACAAACCGGAAATACATCAAACAAAAACAAAACGTATTATTTCCATTTCAATTTATATTTTTGTAGACAAGTTAATGGCTTATTTTTCCAACTTAATTGTAGAGTCTCTAAACACCCTTCGAGTAAAAACAAGTTTTACGTCACTGCACTTATACTTAACTAAAACAGTAACTAATCGATGGCCTTCGCGGATAACTTACAGGTAAGAATGACCAATCGTTTTCGGGAGTTATAAATAAAAATATAATAAAAGGGGTGTGTCGTGTTCAGAGTAGAAAGGCTTCCATAAAACTAAATATTCATGACCACGCAACACCAAGCCTGTCAGCCGAGCCTTCTGCACGCTAATGAAATTAATGTATGCCTGTAATATAGGAATGGCCAAGCCGCTGACAGACAATGTCGTGACACAGACACCATGCAACCGTTATTGATGTGTTGTGATAATTATTATAATACGAGCTGTAATGGAAAGGTGAGATAATTTCTAGGGGGAAACACAACCTATGCATATAAATAGCTTTAAGTGCAATACGGAATTAAAGGGAAAACAATTTCAATATTCAATAAGTTCCACAAATAATATTATAATAAACCTACACTGGATCGACTATGAGCAGTATGATGAGTTTCACAAGCATACAATTTGATATTGTACTAGCAGAAGAACCTTACCTTTATTGTATAGGAAAGCCATTCGAAAGTACCATTAGCCCAGACTCAAGACTTCCGTAAAACGCCTCGATACTTTGAATTTATTTCCTAGATAAAATCAAAGTATCAAGGCGTTTTACGGATTAATAGAATACGTTGCTTAGAATACATCTTCTGTGAAACTTTAGCACAGTTAAAAAACTGAGAATAAAGTATTTTACTGAAAAAATACAGTGTGTTGAAAACACGCGTGACGTCACTTCGCTGATAAAAAATGTACAATCATAGTGACGTCACGCGTGTTCTCAAGAAGAAGAGATAAGAAAAAATACGTGTCCAATATTTTTTGGAAATCTATCTGACGGACTAATTAGATTTTTCAGTGAAATACCCTATTTCTGAAGTAGGTAAAATTAAATAAGTCATGTAAATAGATTCAAGTACTCGATAAACATATCTAGGACTCTCATATTGATACATTCTGAATGCGACGAGAGACCTACTTAGGAATGTTAAGACCTGCTTACCATAATGTCTTATGTTTTGTCACGAACTGAATTAAACAACTTTATTAGTTACGATATCTGTGTTGTTATGCATAGCAATGTAAGAAACAGCTTTCTAATTTATCGATAAGAAGTCTTACCTAATTTAAGATAAATAATTCTTTATTTTAAACCATTTTTTGGGTAAGTCATCCTATCATACCGATTGTTGTCTACAGAGACATGGTTGAAGATAATGAGCTTTTACGAGTTTTGAGTCAACATTGTAGAATTCCTTGCTGGAGTCTGTGTTTTCGGATTGTTACAAGCTGGGGTCTTTAAGTCAAGAGTAAAAATGTTCTTTCTAGGCAAATTTGCCCCATCATCGACCACACCATCGCTTAAAAACGCAATCCGACTTTAATTCTTTTTTCACACAATTCTCATGAACAACAGACAGGCCCGGAAGAATTGACCTTTACGCCATTAATAATAATAATATAATATATCTTGGGACAACTTACACACGGTCATCCGATCCCAAACTAGGCAGAGCCTGTGCTATGGCAATCAGACAACTGATAAACATCCTTATATATTTCTAAATACATACATATTATAGACAAATTACACCCAGACACAGAACAAATGATCATGCTCATCACACAAAGATTTGTCCTGGGTAGGAATCGAACCCACGACCTCCGGTTTAGCAGTCAGGGTCACTAACCACTCGACCAACAGGCCAGTCTAAACGCAAAACCAGTTGGAACATGCCATGCTCCCACTATTTTACAGACTTAATATTGTATTTTCCATTAGGTATGTAAGTGTCTTAATACGTTTTGTGGCGATGTAAAGCGATTACATTATTAATCAACCTCGCTATAAAGTTGCAAGGTACCTAAACCATAAATATTTCTTATGCAACAAAAAATAAAATTAATGCAGTTTGCAAGACCATAAATTGTTGGGTCTTAAATTTGACTAACATAAACTTGTCTAGCCCATCCGACACTTCTTCAACGCTAAAATACTTATCTACGTAGAGGGCACCGCGACACGAATGGCTACCAACTAATAACTTGTAGGTATTTTATATGCAAAGATAAAATAGACTTATTAGTCTGCTATTTAAATGCATGGTAGCGTGTGATAGAGTGACTAACACAGTACACCGAATGTTTCAGTTTCAAGAAAAAAAAAAAGCATTTTTAGAATTGACCTTCAGTTCTGTTCGTAGGGCATCTAGAAAACTACAGATTCTGAAACTGTTAAAACACAGTATCAGAATCTAGAGTTTTACCTGGACTAGTCTTTTCGAAACTCTATTCCTCAAAAATTTGAGATAAACCTATTGTATACCTATTAGAGATAAACTTTTTGGGTTTCGAAAGCTTGTTTAGTATTTAGTGTTACAAAGGTTTTCCTAAAACAGAGTTAAAATCTCTTCATTACCGTTTCTTATAACTTTACTTCGTGAATACTTTTGTGCACACTTACTCAGTTCTAGGTATATCGAAACCCGAAATCTAAAAGCAACAAACAGCCAGCATGCATTCTGCTTCACATGCTACCGAAATTCTAGCATTAGCTTGTCAGAATTTCATACGTGTGATAGTGTTTTTTTTTCACTGGCTAGTGGATTGTTTCAGTAAAATTTTAGTTTGACGTGTGCCAGTAATTGTTGGTTTCGAACAGTGCACGGCGTCACCAATGTCGGTCGGCACGTGCTTTCATTGGAATATGTAATCAATATGATACTATCTGTTGGAAGGAAAAATATTTCTGGTTGTAAGGTTTTTTTTTGTGGTCATAGAATTTAATGGTTGCGATGCTTGTTGTTTGTGTTGATTCGTATTTTCTGATAAAGTATTCTATGTTTCAAATTGTTTTTACTAACAGTTAGGGTGTTTCGAAAATAATATCTCGCTAGAACTTTGACAATCGGTACAAATTGTATTTAAGTGTCAAAATTAAGCGAGATATCAAGATTTCAAGGGGTTGTATGCTTACCTCCATTTGATTCATGATATTTCTCACTTCGTAATAGTTAAGGCATTGGTATATGGGTATATGGGCATTCAAATGACCTATTTATCTGGGGCGAGAAGAACGTACAGCTTTCTCATTAGCGGCGTGTCAAGCCGCGCAATTTGTAATTGTCCACTATTGTGTCACTGTAAGACTTGCTCGTTACGGCTCTTAGAAAAACTATACTTTATTTGTTGGTATTTACGCTTTTCTTAATCCTAGTTTATCTGTGTTGATGTTTACAATAACTTTGTCAAATCATCATCATCTGCCTAGCTTTTTCCCAACTATATTATGTCAAAAGTTCTATATATTTTCAGAAATTCAAGCAAGACCTTTTTGGGTTTGGTTCTGTTTTCGTTTATAACTTTTTTGGAAATTCTCTTCAGTTAGTGAACCTCACAGTAAAAAAAAATGTTTGTTTAACTTTAGGTATAATAACGTCTATATGAATATTTTATATACTGGGTATATTCGGCTGCATGACTGCATTTAACTTAACCGCATAGCTAATTAACATGCATGTTCATACAATAAAATTTAATATTATATATGCGACAAATTGGGTGATTACCTACCACGGCCGGTACCTACTCGTGACTTCAAACTGGTCGTTCGATGGTAGTTGATAACTGAGTCGATTTCGTGTACAAACACTGAAATACAATGTGAAAGTTCTTTTACAATGACTTGGAAACTTTAAAAGAGTTTTGACTGCTACGTGTGTTCGGTTTTGTTGCGGAAACGCGATCGGTTTTGTTTTAAATTCGGTTTTCGATTAAAAATTGCATTGGGTAGTAGCAGTAGCAGTGCAGTCGTCGCTCTATTGCTAGTGCAAGAAGCTTATAAAGACTTGTGAAGTTGTTCTTTAAGAGCAAACTCAATCATTAATTCTTATTCCTTCACACTATTATTTTTAATGCTTTAATAGGTGATTATTTGTCAGTGTTGCGCATTTTCATATTTTTATTTATTTGCATTTCAACATGGATTTTTTTATTACCTCTTATTTTAATACATATTTTTCAAATGTTACTTCTACTTAGATCAAAGATACCTGACTTGAAAAGACTTTAAAGCTGAGTGACATCTGGATTTATTGAGGCTTATTTACACATGTGTATGATAACTCAAAATTTAAAGTAAAGATAAAAATGCATAATCTCTTGAAAATTTTATATCCCTTGGCAATAAGTCTTCTTATGAAACTTCACGTTTAGTAGTTAAACGTGAAGTTTAAATACATAGGTACTTAAATACGCAGTTAGCATGTGTAGTGAGCCCTAGTTCCTTTAACGCCTTTACTTTACAGCACGTAAAAGTGTTATATTTTGATTATATAAATAACATATGTAACCAAAAATATTGACGAGTAAAAGTGTTATTTTCAACCTACTTACAAAATAAATATCATTTACGAGTTTCTCCGTAGAAAACTGTAAAAAAATGAGCTCCTTAATTTCTTTAATCGTCAAATAAATAACTATTAGTAAGGTATAATAAGTTACGATTGATCGAAAAACGTGTTTTGAACGATTTTTTTTTAAAATATTTTAAACTATGGATCAAAAACTCGCCCTTAGAGTTGTGATTTTTATTGAAAAAATATCAAAGGTTATTTTAAAAAATGCGACTGTTGGGCAGCAGCGGACCATAGTGTCCCATTTCCTATGCTGGATAAAAGCTCTCTCATTGATGCCGGCGGCAACTGAATAATTAAACGCTTTAATTGTTCATGGTTGTTATCAAAAATAAGTGATTTAGTATAAATATTCTGCTCGTAAATATTTTTTTTTTCATAAATTTTATAACAGTTACTTTCCAGTGGAAAAAAACTTTATAGTTTCACTAAATGAAGCAAATGCGTTGCTTTAAAGTTTTCAGTAGTGTATTGGCTTGCTCCAGTTTCTGACAAGTTTTAATATACGTATATTAAAACTTGCCAGGATACTCATTAATTTTAACAAAGTTGTCACACAAACTATCCACTTCTCAACTTACATCCTTCAACTCAAAAAATCAAGAGTGCCTGTAGAATCTAATGGTCAAACAAATAATCATCCCTAGTACGATTAGGTCAAATATGAATTTTACCTGAAGAATAAATATTTTCCATCCTTAGTTAAAGTTATCTAACTATATAAAAATCGGCCCTGAAAGTTTCAAATAAATAAATTAATTAATAAATGTAAAAAAAAATACCCATGTTTTTTTCATTCGAACTAAGGAAGCCTTCACAATCATTGTCCACATTCATTCAAACCATAAAGCTCCATACCCACTAACCTGCGTTTTTATTATCGCGCGCCATGACGTCGGGTAGCGCGAGCAGCTCTCGGGCCGGTCCGCGGTAGTGTGCGGGCGTGTGGCCGGCCGCGTCCCTCGCCCCGCGCACCGCCCCCGCGCCTTCCAGCAGCGCCGACAGCGACGCGGAGTCGCGGGACATGGACGAGTAGTGCAAGGGGGTGCGACCTTCCTGTCTCCATCAGGACATACTTTTGGTGGCTTTTATACAATTTGCTAAGGCTATTTGTTTACGCTTTGATTCTTAAAATGGGGTGGGACCTTCCTATCTTGACCTAATAGCCTTGGATGTTGACGCCGCTGTTCAGGAAATGGGTTGCGACCTTCTTGTCACAATCAGGACATCGGCAATTCGGTACTGTTTAGCATCTCAAGTTGTTTGGAGGAATAAGAAGTTAGGGTTGGTTTGTGATATAATTTGGTTGACCTACGTCATAGCCTGGAAATAGATTGCGATCTTCTTGGAACAACTACTGTTAGGAATCTCAACTTTTTTTTAAGAATTTGTGAGGGTTAGTCTGTGAATAAATTTGCTAAAGCTATGCCATAGACTTGATTGACGTAATAGTTCATGAAAAGGGATGCGAGCTTCCTGTAACCATCAGGACACAATCGTAGGTACTGTTAAGTATCTCAACTTTTTTGAGAATTTGAGAGGGTTGTTTGGAAATTTTCTAGAACTATGCCTAGACTTGGCCGACGCATCGGTTCTTGGAATGGGGGTCGCCCTGTTATCAACAGGACATAGCTACTGTTAAGTATGTGTACTTTTTTGGCGGTTTAATATATTGAGCGGATTGGTCTGTGATTGAATTTCCTAGAGCTATGCCATGGACTGGTTGACGCAATGGTTCATGAAATAGATTGCAACCTCCCTGTCAAAACCAGAATATAAGGACCTTGTGAGAGGGTTGTCTGCGATAGCGGGATAATTTAAGCAAAAATTTGTGACGGTTTAGAGGTTGACCAACGAGTTCTCAAAATGTGGTCGGTTCAAACTTGGATTGAATACGACACCAGACTTACGACGAAGGCCAGCTAAAGTCACATGACTTTTGGTCAAATCATTTAAAATCTTGATGACCTACATGTGTACTTCAGGGCTGGTTGGAGGCGGCTCTGGAAAAGACTGGTAGAAATGTGGACAGGCAAAAGCTTCAAATTATTCCACTGTTGGGCTAGACCGAAACCAAAGCTATTTTTTTGCTTTTAACTTAGGAAAGATGTTGTCCACAAATGACCCTCGACATACATACATACGTTTTTACTAATCAACTATGCTAAAGCTTAAAGACAATTTATAGATACGTAGTCCATTAAACAAAACAATGACTCATCGAATCCTTCTGATGCACCATCTGCGGGTAATTCCTGACGAGATACTCCGCGATGTCCCTATAGTCGTAGAAGACGGCTTTATGCAGCAGCCCCACGCCGGCCTCGTCCCGACACATCACGAATTTACGCCGGCTATAGTCGCTCTCCAGCAACTCCTAAATAAACATGCAAGGAGCCTCGTAAACAGTGTTAGTTATCGTGCTACGCTTCGTAGCGCTACGGCGTAGCAATATTGCTACGAGATGTGTAGAGGTAGAAAATAAGCTTGGTTGTTTCAATAGTTTTAATGGGCTGTGTTAAATTGTTTGCTGGCTTTATGAATAAGCTTAAGATATTAAAATTATATGAAAGACATTTGAAGAAAAAGTCGGTGTACGCGATGAACTTCTACAAAATTGTGTAAAAGTTATTAAGTTTACACAGGTATGGGAACTTGATTCAAGACTGAGGCTAAATTAAGTTTCTAATCATACATATTTGGATAATTGCTAAATTGTTTTTTTTTCAAAGCTTTTTTTTACAAGTGAAAATGTAGTACAGTACCATTTATGTTTGTGTTCTAGTCTTTGTATAGCTATTCCATCATTTTGTGTATGCCATCGAGTTGAGCACATATTTACATGATGTGTCATGAAGCTACGCACCGCTGTGTTTGCTTAGCGCTTGTATTTGAGTCTGTTCATGAAATATGTAGACGAAGTACTGCGGAAGTAGTTGTTAATAAATTAATTATAATATTTATGTAGTACTACTTTCAGTATTTTGGTTATACTACTACAAAGCGTTTTGTACCTTTATTATTTTCCTTGTAGCATCAATGTCTCTGTAAATCCTCACTAAGTTGAATTAAGTAACTTAAAATATAAAATAATGTTGCAAACTAGTGTGACCCGCTGCTTTAATGTGATTTTACTAAAATCTTATTATTGGTTATCACTTGGTTTTAATACGTGATATTATTAATAGTAGTCGAAGCTCAAGAGAAAAGCTTATCTACACGACAGAGTCGAGACGAGGTCCAACAAATTCTAATTTTACAAGATGGTTTCTAGCCAAGATCTTTAAGTCCTCAACCAGGCTGCGCCACGACACCCAGGCTTCCACCTTTGCATGCAGTCTGTCTACCTTTAAATTCTGCATTTGTATTTTTTTTTACTATGATATTTGCTTTGATTGTCCATCAGATTGCAAGATACACATTGGCAACCGATCCATCTAACATGGTGGCGGCTGACTCTACGGTTGCCGATCAGAGGTGTTTGGGACCTCAGTCAAATTAAATTTAATCCTAACAGCATGTTTTAATTCAAGAGGGCTATACCTGGAGCAGAGATCCCTTCTCCACAGCTGCATGAAGCGCGTCGCACTTGGCAACCAACATTGGAAGGTGGATTGACAGGCTTCGACTATTACTTCTCTTACCAAAACTGTAAGTGCTGGAGTATTACGAGCAATACCTGGAGCTCAAGCAGGGACCCCTTTTACACAGCCGTATGCAGCGCATCACACTAATTGGTGACCAACGTTGGAAGGTGGTTGGACAGCCTTCGGCCATTAGACTTATCTACCCAAATCTGTTAGTGATGGAGTATTACCAGAAATATCTAAAGCTCAAGTGTGACGCTCTAACCTTGGGAGGGGTTTGAACAGGCTTTGGCCATTAGTCTGTTAGTGATGGAGAATTACCAGCAATACCTGGAGCTCAAGCAGGGATCCTTTCTCCACAGCCGCGTGCAGCGCGTCACATTTGGTGACCAATGTTTGGAGGTGGTTGGACAGGGACAGTCCCTCAGTTTCGGCCAGCAGGCGCCGACCTTGCCCGGCCAGCACCGCCCGCTCCAGCCTGCTCTCGGCACCGCCGCGCGCCCACTGGCGAAGCTGCGCCGCTGATACCACTCCAACCACTAATGAGGAAAGTATACGAAGGTTAATCATGTTAGTTTAAGGTTGATACCGTTAATTGAATTATGACGTGTTAGTGGAATAATTTATGGGAGCCTTTCTGAGATTGGAATAAAAAATACATTTAATTATGGTTAGTTTTTTCCCGCAGCTTTACTCTCGTGGTCCTACCCACAGCAACAAAGCATTTTTTCGGAATTAAAATATAGAGCCTGCAGCATTCGATGATAGTATATCGCTTTCTCTCAATTAAATAATATTTGTAATCGAGTCAGTACTTCCAGAGACAGTTCTCCAACACTTGAATGCTACTTCAAAATATTGATTGCTGCGTTAAAATACCTATATTTTTTTTCTGTTACAAACGTTATGATAGATAAAAACTATTTTCAAAAATTTCGTCCTCTTTAACGTAACTTTACATAATCACAAACGAACGAATCAAAGTTATTAATTCAATGTTTATGATTGCAAAACAAAGACATTCTGAAACATATCTGTAGCCTTTCGTCAAGAAAACTTTACTCTTTCTCTGAAGTAACGAAGTAAACGACAGACTTCTATATGAGTCTGAAAACTTTATGAGATTAACAGTCAACCAAGATGTAAGTAAATAACAATGTTAACGCAAACTTCAATTTATAATAATACGATAATGTTACTTATTTGCAGAAGCAGTGTTGTGCAGACATTTTCTACTTATAGGAGAGCTTTTTAATGAAGTTACTTCGAAACGAAATTTTTCAGCATCTGCAATAATATTAAATACAGGTAAACATTGAATTTTGGTTGGTTCCAATTACGAAAACTTTTAGAATGCTTCTGCCTCACTATGGCTGAGCATCGTAAACTGGTTTTTAAACCGGAAAAGTCATCGGTTCCTTTGGGATAAGCTACTGGAGCGAATCCATGGGCTAAAAGCGGGTTCATATTATTATAACAACTTACAATTAACGCCAATTCTTCTTACTCAATCCCAACTTGGAATTTAAGATGTTATTTAGCTATCTACTCTCAAAAATTAAGTTCATAAAAGTTCACAAGACGTAACGGCACTGTTTTGTAAGTTCTCCAGACTTTTAATTGCCGAGATAGAAGCAAAGTGGGCGGTAGCAGAAGCTCACTGAAACTGAAAGTCGGCGCAGTTCAAGCGATCGTCTTCTGAGATATTGCGACGCGTGATTTACTGATTGACTTTATACAGAGTGCTCTTCTTTAACAGTCTGTTGTTTTTCTTTTGTTGTGGACTTTTCTTTACTTAAAAATCGTTTGTCTTGACTGACTAACAACGCTCAGCCAAAACTGTAGCGGCATCAAAAACTAAGAAATGGAACCACATGAAAAACTAAGAAACGAAATTTGTGAGGCAGCAAAAAAGAACCGCAACGCTATCTATCCTGTCAGCGATGAACTACCAACGAAATCCTGCATCGCGCAAGGAAAGTTTTCCGTGCGATTTGAACATATACAACAGTCCAAATATCAACAATTGGGCAGTTGCCCACCAGACCCAACAACTGTCTGGTCGGAGGATCCTTCCACTACAATGGAGGTGTGCGGGACTTTAATCTGTTCCGCATACCTCTATAAAACTACTAAGTCTAGAAAGCTGAACTTTGGAATATAGGTTTAAAAAGCATCAGCTCGTAAGGATTTTTGAAAATTACTACTATAAGGGGGAGAAATGGGAGGAGAAACTATGTATGTCTTCTTTCTTTCCAGTTAAAAATATGAAAATTTGATTTACACCCGGACGAAGTCGTAAACATCAGCTAGTCTACGATAAAGTTAGCTACTGGTAATATAGAAGGGTGATTGAATTCACAGGCATTCGGTATGGTGGTAGCTGGATGAATGTTGTCGAGAAACTTATATACGTCGTGAGATTGGAGTGGCCGATGTCCTGTTGAGGTGAGTGGACTTTGAAGATGATGATGTTTATAAACGGGATCATTTTGTACTATAATTACCCAGAATTTATAGTATTATTATTACTAAGGACTGAATGAATAAGTCGGTATTTTAGGTTTCAATAAAATATCAATGATCGCCTACGTTGAACGACAAGTTTAGGACGTTGTATAAATTTTACTGCTTCGTCTGCCCCAGCCCCTGCCGGGTTTAGTATCTATCCTAAGCTTTTTACGACGCCTGAGATTGAATGGAACTGTGATTAATACGTGATATTGTTTCAGTGTGCTTAGTGAAAATTCGAGCTATAAGAACAAGAATAATCCAGTAAATCCCCTTATCGGGACTTCAACCTTTCAAACTACTAAAATGTTGGTTCACTGCACACTGCTGCTTATCCCTTTGAGAAACACAAGCGTGAAGTAATAATTATAAAGGTCACATAAAAAAACAATGATTATGAATGATTATAATTAACGATGTATTTATTTTTATTTTTCTAACGTGACTGCATAAAAAAACATCCTGTTTGAAGGCTTGGTTATTTCTGGTAGTAGATTACGAGATTTATGCGCTAACAGCCCGTGGTTCGCGACTTATCGTGACATCTGCTGACCTTACACTCTTAGGGCGCAAACACACCCTACATGCAAAAATAAGGGCTCCAGACAACATTGAATTTTGCGGAACCAAACATAAAATATTGCGAAATAATGCTTACCCACATTTTTTAAATTTGTAACGTTTTGACCTGTTTTTTTTATATTTCTATGTGTTTGTCGCTTTTATTCGTGTTCGTTTTAATACCTAGAATTGCTTCTGTAGTTGTTGTTTTTTAGCACGTCAAACAGTTTGTGGTTTGTGTGTGATAATGATATGCGACAAGTTCATGCTAGCATAATTCAGTGTTTGCATGAAACTGGGTTAATTAAGATTAAGTGTTTTTAATTACGACGCGATTGAAAAGTGCTTTAAGGTGTAAAATTAAGTGAATTATTTCGTGGTAGTAATACCAATGACGTGGGGTGACGTTACCATAGATGAGTGGTGTGTTTTCAGACTTGGAAATTAATTGAGTTGAATACTATCTGATGCTGTGATAATTAACCAACGCCCTATCAATCCTATATTACGTGCAATTTCCAGGTTTATTACATTTGATAATTTCAACTGTCTGTGAAAATAAATAAAACAAGTCGTTGCAATTTAACGAAGACGACGGAAATATAATTTATACAATCACGACACAAGAATGAAAGTCAAAACCTACTTCAACTTTTCTTTGCTTTTCGTTACCAGATTTGTATGCAGAAATGACAAAAAATTAACTTGCTTATGTTTCATCCAGAAGATTTACAGACAAATAGAATCAGTAACTTAAAGTTTAAACAGTCCTGCACCTATTTTGGTGCTAATACAATCTTCGTAAATAAATTATTTTTGTTTTCTATAACTTTCCCTGTAAACCCTCAATTTGACATATACATATATAGAGGCGTATTTAAACTGTCCTCATAATAACATATTAGGTGTGATGTGTGCGTTGACACCATTTAATGGATCGTTATAGGTGAACAGCCCGGGGTGATCGAACCCCATCTATTCACATGGCTACTAACTTGTGTAGGTATACAGATAATTTGTCATACATTGACGGTCTACACGTGAAGCAATTAGAAGGCCTGCTGTTTATAAGCGCAATGAATTCGCATGTTTTGTTAATTTGAATGTGTATATTGATGCGCGATGACCCCAATTTTGAGCTGGATATTATATCTGTTCTTGTGAAATTGTTGAACCTAACATTGTAGTATTATGTTGTGCACCTAAATATTTTGTATATTGTATCTACTATACTGCTGCCTTTATTTTAATACAAGATGGAAACAGGTTTTTTTAATAAATCCTAACGCAACGTTTTTTTCGTTTAATTTGTGTTGTTATTTATTTCAGACATGATGTTGTATTATGTTTATTAGTAAAAACTTACATACCTACTATTTTAGTAACAAATATACACCATTCAATTTCATCATCATCATCTGCCTAGCCTTTTCATATTGGGATCGGCTTCCAGTCAAACCGGATTCAGCTGAATACCAGTATTTTACGTGGAGCGGCTGCCTACCAGACCTCCACAACCCATTAACTGGGTAAACATCACCATGACCATTCAATTTCATATCATATACGTATTACTAGCTGCCGCTCGCGGCTCCGCCCGCGTGAGTGTCGAAAATTATCCCAAGGGAACATACTCCCGAGATAAAAAGTTGTTCTATAGGTTATTCCAGACTACAATCTATCTCCGTGCCAAATTCCATCAAGGTCCAATTTGCCGTTCTGACGTGATTGAGTAACAAACATCCATTTATCCAAACTTTCGCATTTATAATATTATTATAGTTCAAGATAAAAGATTTTTAATGTGAGCCTTCGTTCTCGGAGCGTTAACTGCTTTCTAGATAGAAACAGAGTGATTTTTCACTACAAAACTGAAAATAGCACTCTCTGTCAAAAATTTTTCAAATAAGTGTTAAGAGAGCTTAACACTTATTTGAAGTTGACTGGTTATATTGGGTATGCCTATTAAGTTTAGTTAAAATCGGTTAATTTTATTTCCAAGACAAATATCAAATATTTGTATACGTACAAACTCACAAGTTCTTAAGACTTGTGAGTTTTTGTATGTAATACCATGAGGAGCCTAACAAGATGAATGCCATCTTGTTAAGCCCATTTTCTGGAAAGAAAATTATCGCAAAATTAACGTGACGAATTAGCAAATGAGCTTATATTATATTGGTTGAATTAATTTTCAACAGCCAATCGCAGCACTTGATCGATTAATTTGTGAATCATCGAGACTTTCTTTCCAAGAACCAGATGGCTTGTAGAAGGTCAAAAATGATAGACCTACTCGCCTGACCACATGTAGGTAGTCTAGTTGGTCACACGGTATGTTGTGTGATTGCAATGCTTACGACATTTTCTGCAAAAAAAAAACGCCGGACTCACGACATCACGCTAAGGTCGAGTCGCACCCACGTCGTAACCAGTACTTGTGGACATTAATATTAGCAGTATTATTTATAGTTATGTTATTCAGTCTATAATGCTCACATTTTGCTCTTTAACCTAATAGACTTGACATGGTTTCGAAGAATTATTATATTCAGTCGCTTGCTTTTGCAGACTTAAAACATGCACGCAACCTACTTGTTTAGTATGAAACACACAGTATCTAAATCCATTATTTCATCGATTAATTCTAGCATTTTCCGCATAAAACTCTTAGGTGACTTAGGTAATTCCCGCCAATTTCAAGAATTACTGTCAATATAAAATTATTCTTTATTTTTATTCGCTTTTCAAATGACATGCATGATTGCAGTGCGCAAAAACATTTTTTTGTAGCAGTAATAGATTTTCTCTAGCTTATTTTTCTTTACTTTAAACGATGTCAGACAGACAAATTGCCTACGGAAAAAGCTTTCAGCTTTATATGGCAATTCTGTGTTTACATTCGTTTTATGGAGCGCCTGTAGGCATATAGTTTCCTGGCCTGCACGCGAGCTCCCGTACATTTTCCAGACAGGTTGCCGGCGAGCTGTTTACATAGTGTTTTCGTCGGGTTGTTTAAACGACCTTTTTCCAGTATCGATTTCCGATTGAAACTAGTGCTTCTTTACTGTAAATAGAATCGTGAATAGCGTTTGTTTGCGGTAATGGTCTTGTTTAAAGTTAAACAGTGGGTTCAATAAAAGGTATACCTAACAACTTTACAAACTGCAATAGAGTTACACAAATATTTCTTTGATGGAACATTTTGATTAGGGGTGATTTTCGTAACACAAATGTTACGAATGATATATATCCGGATACGGATGATCGCACCAACGATTTCCAACATAAACTTTAGTTAAAGATATAAGAAAAATACATATTAACAAGAGGCAATGTTTTTTTTATGTTTTTAAGTAGGTTCGTAGACAATTTATTATTCACTACCCAATAATAAGTTAAACTGAAGTTCTATTGAACCACACAAACAGTTTTAAGCTCGGCTCAGTTTTGAAATGTCAACGCCCCCAAGTTTATGGATACAGACGTGATACATGATACACCTTTTTTTTGTTTTGGGTTGGAAACCTTCAAAAGGCGCCTGGACTTTTGGGGTAAAGACCAAGGAGTGTAGACGTTTTATCTCACTAAAACCACCCCGGTGATCACTATCAGCACATAGAAGGGGCCCCGTTACCTCTTAAAAGACCACTCCGAAACCTCCTCTGTGCAAAACCTGTTAGGGCATATCCCTAGGGAGACTGTACAGGGGTCTCCCCTTAGCCTCGCTGTGCACAGCAGCACGTGATCACTGTGCCACCGCCTTTCCTAGGATCACTAGGTTGGTCGACAAAGTTGGGGACTCTGACTCTCTGAGCGCCCGCGACCCTGGAGACCCACCTGCTGTAAATAACGCAGGTAAGGTTTCGGCGTTTAGGCTTCGAAGCGGTTGCCTCCCCGACGCCTCCTTCTCCGAGCGGGATCAGCCCTCTCACGATCCCGCTCGGCGGCCTCCTTCTGGACCATCACGGCCACATAGAAAGCGGCCATTTCGCTCCAGTTTTCATTATCTGCCAGCATAGCCCTCACTACCGCTGGCAGAGTTAGGTCTTGCCCAAATACATGATACACATACCTATCCCGTTTATTCAAAGCGGTTTGGCGATTTCAGAAGTTGGTAAGTTGTTAATGTTGCAAAATTAAATGTGTTTACATTACCTGGTGATGAAGTGATCTGCAGTAAAAAAGTTCAGTCATATTTACCAGTAGGCATGCAAAACTAAGAAAGTTTTTGAAAGAAAAACATACTCACGTTTAGGCGGACTATAGTGAACATACATCCCGTTCTTCTTTGCATTACGCTCTGTCAGCCATTTCTTCACGCCTTCCATGTTAAGGAGCTAGGCAGACACGTCACATTCTCTCATCAAACTACTGGCTTTCATATCACTGGTTTGGCCTTTTTACTTCGTGGGTAACGTTAATCAACCAATTAGGTGTAACTATTGTAATTGGACGATTAAAACAGTTTGTAACTGGAGTAGGTCGTGTTGAATAGTTACAGAGTTTAATTTTCTATTTTAAACGTTGACTAACGAAGGACATGTCTCTAACGTGGGAAGGGAAGATATCAATTGAAAGTGAAACTTAAGTGAATTAACCAGCTGAAGTTACCATTATTGATTAATCTTCAACCTGATTGTTTTAGTGAATGAATTAAACTATATTTTAGAACAAGAATACTAATATGAAGATGGTTCAAGTTTAAATTAAAACTTCGATGAAGGTACCATAAATTAAGTTGGTCTTTCTATTTTAACTCACATACCTACGAATGTACTTTTTTATAATCTGTAACCAGATCTAGCTATAAACTCTTTTCATAGTTATCTACCACTCGATTAGATAGGATAGTCTTTTTTTATCTCGAAATCAACTAAAGAACAGTTGTTATATACGCCAGAACCAAGTTATTAAAATTTCTTATACAGATTAAGTAAAGATTCGGTCTACAAAGCCTTTATACCGGTATATATCGAAACACTGAGGATCTACAAAATAAATTAAGACTTTTCTAAACTAAAATAACGTGGTAACTATAGTTGAGGATCCTCGCAAAGGTAAGACGGTACTTCATGCCGGAACAACTGCTCAAACTTTATCAAGCGCAAGTTCGTTCGTGCATGGAGTACTGTTCTCATTTTTGGGACGGATCTGCCAGATACCTTCTGCTTGATGCCCTTGAGTCAATTGAGAAACGAGCCAAGTGCATCATCGCCGATGATAGGCTGGTCGAGTGAGCTCCAAAGTCTTGAGCATCGACGCCGAGTTGAAAGCCTGTCGGTTTTCTATCGGTTGTATTTTGGGGAGTGTGCGACGGAATTGCATAGTTTAATTCCGTCAAACCCGTTCAAGACGCACGAGACGTACAGCGATGCGCCACCGGTACATGGTGGACATCCCACCCACACGCACAAGACTTTTTGGGAACACATTAATTGTGCGTAGAGATAAGGAGTGGAATTCCCTGCAAGAGTCTGTGTCTTGATAGCTACAACCTTGAGGAGTCTTTAAGTCAAGAGTGATTATGTTACTTTTAGGCAAGCGTGCTCTATCTTGGACCACATTACCGCCTACCATCACGTGATATAGTGGTGAAACGCGTACCTATCAATAGTTAAAAAAAAAGGAGCTAAGTACTTTTTGTAGGTATACGAAGAAGCTATTCACGTCAAAATGTCATGGCCTATGGGTACTCGTACCTATAGATATGACTTTCAATCGATACTAAGTCGCCGTGAGCTATGGGAAACGTTCCTCATCAAATATTAACCAGTGTCCGACTAACGTCGGTTTACCCTAGCATGGAAATTTACTTTCAGAAAACTATATTTGTTTCTGAAAATGTAGGATAAACTGTTTAGAGAACTGGTTTTCTTGAAGACAGTGATGACTTACTTAATGTTTAACTAGAAATCATTTTAGGAAAAAAAAAGTACGTGCACAGATATGATATGCGTACTCTTTTTGGAAGGTTATTGATCCGCACATTTTCAAAACCACCCTAATTCAAAGATTCACTATGTCCAAAGTCATGACGTCATTTCTCATGGTCACTCACAGATTGTACTACTGTTCTAGGTATACCACATTTCACTTTGTAGTCGGTAAAGACAGAAGTGATAGCAGGTGTATAATCAACTGGACGAGCTCCTCGCTTCGCAGCAGGCGTGGTGTTTAGCGATGCAACAATACGTACACTCTACCGCGCAAGTTGCTACTTCAATTTTGAAGGTGAATTTCCGATAGATATTAAAGGCGAATTTCCGATACAAATTGAAGGTGCGCAAGAATTGAATTGTTTTAGTCGGTAGAAGTCCCACAGAAATCAAAGTTCTCCCCAGGCAGAAAACCCCACAAAAAAAAAACAATTCATATTGAAGCTTAGTTTTTCTGTCTGAATGTTCGATGCAAACTGCTGAGAAGTTTTGCAAGCGGTGGCCGTTCAATAAACTAAGCAGTAAGTAGGTATAGCTGATTATTATAAATTATAACTCACTCGGACATAGGTTAATTAATGGTTCATCAATTGACGTACCTACGTAGTACTTTAAAGTTAAAGTACCTACACAATATATAACTAAGATTTTTTCAACGAAAAAATTAGCAAAGATTTATTTATAGCCTCTTAATCAGTCGACCTGATTGACGAGGTTTTGTAGTCACAGATTTACTGAAATATTCTAAATATTCATGAGTCTAGCACCAGAGGGCTAATTCTCCTAATTTTTAACCAACGTTCGCATTCGCATCTCAGTCGTAATCTGTCAAAAAAGCCTAAATTTCCATACCTTTTTGACATATTTTTGACTGACATGCGAATCAACGTTGATTATAATTATTATTAGTAGAATAAAATTGGCACTCAGCCTCAGGTGTCATGCAGGAATCGATTGGGAGCCCATCTGCGTTCATACTTCCTTCTGCATAATGTCTGTGTTTCCAAACGCATACAGCCCTAATCTTCAAATTCAAAATTAGAGTGAACAGGCTTCTTCTGGGTAAGCTCGCTCCATCGTCGACTTTGTCTGTCATCTATGACCTAGACTAGAGTCAAGAGCAAACCCATACTAAATAAAAAATAAATAAAAAATAGACAGATATCTCTAGACTTTCCGGTCCATCGTGAAACTACCTGTGGTAGAAACTTTACACCACCGCTGTATGTGATTCAGCGAAAAAAATAAATATATAATGCTGTGACACAAAGGCAGCTGACATCGATATTAATGATCACACCACGCTACCCTTTCTTCTTCTAATTACACACCTTCATGCGACGCGTTTTTAGAAAATTGGTAGGTAGGATTTGTACTGTATTTGTATTCAGCAGGGAGAACTGCTCCTAGCCACCTAGATATGGGTATACATTTTTAATAGGTACTTTAAAACTTTGAGCCTTCGACACCAGCTAGGCTTCAAGAAACATTGGTCGAGTAGTGGCCATTGAGTCACTTAAAACAATTTGGGATACAGGATTGAGGTGGTATTTCCAAGCTTAGGCAATCACAATACCCAGCTAAATACTATTGTTGTGAGGGCTGGTTTTTCAGAATACACTAAATAGTTTTTACCACACAGTTCCCCGTTTTTCTCCCCCCCCCCCCATG
>NDFZ01003755.1:2057-35684 GCA_002192655.3 Mamestra configurata
TCAGGAGCCATCATTACAAGGTCTTTACTAACTTACCCCGTTCGTATGTGTGTCCAGTTATACATTAGTCATCCATTTTTCGAACACTTTCCGTTATATCTAGTTCTAGTTTTACGGTCTAAATAAGTACATAAAATAATCTATTGAAAGCATGTTATCGCTCTTGCAAATCCGCGAAATAGATTGGCAATATATTTTGGCTAAGACGTCCAATACCAGCAATATGAGTACGCCTCGTGTCCGCAGGTCGCCGGCGCCGCACACGCGCCGCTCGCCCGCGCGGCGCCGCTCAGCGGAGCGTCGTCGTTCGCCGCCGCTGCCGCACAAACGTACGCGTTCCAGGAGTCCGCTGCACAGGTACGCGACCAAACTATGGGCCTATTATAGACTTCTTCCTATTAGTCCTAGTTGAGCCCAGTAGTTGGCCACAACTACACTCCAGACTGACGCTAACAAGAAAGTACAGTGTCCAGGCGGTAATTTGGCACTTGAAATTTTAGTTGAAAAATAACTTTGTAGAGTTGATGACTTTGAAGGCTTTCTTTGTCACTAATACCTGCTTGCCTTGCTTCAGGTTAATTTGTGACGGTATCTAATTAAAATAAAATTATGAAATGACAACATCTCACATGAATTTTTCTGTGTAAAATTATTGATTATTATTAATATCATGACACAATAGAAATCACATCTAGTAGAAGGCCTGTGTTAAAAAAGTTTTATCGTAATTAGTAGTTAGTTCCCTTTCAAATTTACTATTTTTTTATTCACATAAAGTCTGTCCTCTACTAGCAAAGTGAAACGGACGCCCATACAAAAACGCCAAGGTCAATTCAATAGGTATGTTAATCAGCAAGACCATTATAGAATATGAAAGGACATCAGTCAGATCTTAAATGTTTTAGGAACTAGACTTTACTTTTTAATGTTTGGGTACAAACCTGAATGATTTCCTTTCTTCTTACCGTATTTAGAGAACCTTAGCAATTTTTACTTGTCTTTTACACTTGTCCCTAAACTCCGGACAAAGCTACCTGCACCAGATTGCTCTCTCGTATCGGTCTGAACGACCAGACTGTTTAGTTTCCAGGATGTCTCTCTTTCACGCGAACTTTAATTAAATCAGTTAGATCTGTGTGTAGTGTGAGAGCTATGATATCCTACGGAAGTGATGGCACTGGCCGTTCGTCGTTCTGCTTTACCTGGGTAGATAGCTACGCTACCAACCTATATTATCTTTATACTACTGCATGATCGTTTTATATAACTTTGGACATGAGAGATGTGGGGCATCCGTGAATGTAGCTAGCAATTTTTTTATTTTTTGTCTACTATATAAGACAGCGTTTCAAATATGATTTAAATATATGAAATTGATGGGATCACCTTAATAACGAACTGACACAGACGCAGCCCCGCTCGAACGCACTTCTCGCTGGAGTCCATCCGTCGCAGCAGCCGCAGTCCGCTCTCGCAGCGCGAGCAACAACGTAACCGCAGCCCCGAGCACTCCTCGCGACAAGTGGCGCCCTCCCTGCAGACCGTGCTCATCTCCGACGACGAGCTCAAGCCGTGAGTTATTGTGACTTAATAACAACGTAACCGCAGCCCCGAGCACTCCTCGCGACAAGTGGCGCCCTCCCTGCAGACCGTGCTCATCTCCGACGACGAGCTCAAGCCGTGAGTTATTGTGACTTAATAACAACGTAACCGCAGCCCCGAGCACTCCTCGCGACAAGTGGCGCCCTCCCTGCAGACCGTGCTCATCTCCGACGACGAGCTCAAGCCGTGAGTTATTGTGACTTAATAACAACGTAACCGCAGCCCCGAGCACTCCTCGCGACAAGTGGCGCCCTCCCTGCAGACCGTGCTCATCTCCGACGACGAGCTCAAGCCGTGAGTTATTGTGACTTAATAACAACGTAACCGCAGCCCCGAGCACTCCTCGCGACAAGTGGCGCCCTCCCTGCAGACCGTGCTCATCTCCGACGACGAGCTCAAGCCGTGAGTTATTGTGACTTAATAACAACGTAACCGCAGCCCCGAGCACTCCTCGCGACAAGTGGCGCCCTCCCTGCAGACCGTGCTCATCTCCGACGACGAGCTCAAGCCGTGAGTTATTGTGACTTAATAACAACGTAACCGCAGCCCCGAGCACTCCTCGCGACAAGTGGCGCCCTCCCTGCAGACCGTGCTCATCTCCGACGACGAGCTCAAGCCGTGAGTTATTGTGACTTAATAACAACGTAACCGCAGCCCCGAGCACTCCTCGCGACAAGTGGCGCCCTCCCTGCAGACCGTGCTCATCTCCGACGACGAGCTCAAGCCGTGAGTTATTGTGACTTAATAACAACGTAACCGCAGCCCCGAGCACTCCTCGCGACAAGTGGCGCCCTCCCTGCAGACCGTGCTCATCTCCGACGACGAGCTCAAGCCGTGAGTTATTGTGACTTAATAACAACGTAACCGCAGCCCCGAGCACTCCTCGCGACAAGTGGCGCCCTCCCTGCAGACCGTGCTCATCTCCGACGACGAGCTCAAGCCGTGAGTTATTGTGACTTAATAACAACGTAACCGCAGCCCCGAGCACTCCTCGCGACAAGTGGCGCCCTCCCTGCAGACCGTGCTCATCTCCGACGACGAGCTCAAGCCGTGAGTTATTGTGACTTAATAACAACGTAACCGCAGCCCCGAGCACTCCTCGCGACAAGTGGCGCCCTCCCTGCAGACCGTGCTCATCTCCGACGACGAGCTCAAGCCGTGAGTTATTGTGACTTAATAACAACGTAACCGCAGCCCCGAGCACTCCTCGCGACAAGTGGCGCCCTCCCTGCAGACCGTGCTCATCTCCGACGACGAGCTCAAGCCGTGAGTTATTGTGACTTAATAACAACGTAACCGCAGCCCCGAGCACTCCTCGCGACAAGTGGCGCCCTCCCTGCAGACCGTGCTCATCTCCGACGACGAGCTCAAGCCGTGAGTTATTGTGACTTAATAACAACGTAACCGCAGCCCCGAGCACTCCTCGCGACAAGTGGCGCCCTCCCTGCAGACCGTGCTCATCTCCGACGACGAGCTCAAGCCGTGAGTTATTGTGACTTAATAACAACGTAACCGCAGCCCCGAGCACTCCTCGCGACAAGTGGCGCCCTCCCTGCAGACCGTGCTCATCTCCGACGACGAGCTCAAGCCGTGAGTTATTGTGACTTAATAACAACGTAACCGCAGCCCCGAGCACTCCTCGCGACAAGTGGCGCCCTCCCTGCAGACCGTGCTCATCTCCGACGACGAGCTCAAGCCGTGAGTTATTGTGACTTAGACCTCCAGATATAATATTCTGAAATCAGTTTTCTTGTTATTAAAATAATGAGTGCTGAAACATTCTTTCCTGTCCACAGTGACGACGGGCTGTCCCCGTGGAACTCCGACAACGAGATCGAGTCGGTGGACTCCACGCCAGACACGCGCTCGCGCGCAGACTCTCGCTCGCGCGCAGACTCTCGCTCGCGCGCAGACTCTCGCTCGCGCGCCGGCAGCATGGTGTCGCGCGGCTCCAAGGTAACTTCAACTTAATATCTATAAGCTCCTAATGTTTTTGAGTTGTTTCAGCCAATTTATACAACATTCTAATGAATTATTTACCACCACCTTCACTCCGTCTATTGGTGAAAACCGTATTAATGTTTCGGTAGTTTTGCATGGAGACAGACAGATACGTCGGTGGGACTTTGTTTTATAATTATGTAGTGATGACTCAAACTCACATATAGTCAAACGATGTAAAATTATGCTAAATAATAGCATCATTTTGGGAACTCGTGGCAAAATAATTCACCACCCCCCAATGCCACCCATTCAATTCCAAGACTCCTCCATTTCTCGAAAAGCACATTAAGCCGTTGTTCCCGGCTGTCATTTGTATAATATGTATCTTTACCAGTCAGACTTAAAAGTCGAAACCATAAAAAATTGGGAAAATACTATAAAGATTGATTCTGGCAAATAAATCATTAACTCATTGAAGGTACCGCGCGGGCGCGGCGGGCCGGTGGTGGACGGCGCCGCCGACGACGTGGTGGGCACGCTGCGCCAGCTGGTGGCGCTGGAGGACTACCTCGGCAGCCTGGGCCCCAAGATTGTTGACTTACTTGCTGATGCCTTGAAAATGGAGAAAGTATGTTCTATTCCTTTTTTCTTGTTTTTTTTTCGTAAAATTTTTCTTACAAAATATTTTCTGTACATAAAAAGGTTTTTGCAATTCCGCATGACATGTCTAATGTAAGATAGGTGGTAATAACAAGAGCAGCAGTGGTCTGATAGTTACAAGCTGTATTCGTGATTAATATTTTACATGCAAGTGACAAGTACAAAACACAAACAAACCGTAACTAAGCTTATTTAGAATCTTTACAGACATGTGTAACTAGGATTATTTACACAGGCCAGTACTTATATAAATGCGACCTCCAATAATGTCAAATTGAAAAAACATTGAAACATAAACATTGTTTATATTTTTATGTATGTTCCACCAGGAGAAAGCGAATTCATCAGAAGAGCTTCTAGAGCGTGAGAGCGCAGTAGTACTTATCGAGACGGCGAAAGAGAAGCTCAAAGGTGCGGTTCAGGCGGGACTGGTGGGCGGCGGCGCGGCGCAGGCGCTGCGGGCCGCCGTCGTGCGCGCCGCCGCCACGCTGCACGAAGCCGACAAGCGGACACGCCTCAAGCAGAAGGTATCTGTGTATATATATAGTAACTCAGAGGGCTGGTGGGCGGCGGCGCGGCGCAGGCGCTGCGGGCCGCCGTCGTGCGCGCCGCCGCCACGCTGCACGAAGCCGACAAGCGGACACGCCTCAAGCAGAAGGTATCTGTGTATATATATAGTAACTCAGAGGGCTGGTGGGCGGCGGCGCGGCGCAGGCGCTGCGGGCCGCCGTCGTGCGCGCCGCCGCCACGCTGCACGAAGCCGACAAGCGGACACGCCTCAAGCAGAAGGTATCTGTGTATATATATAGTAACTCAGAGGGCTGGTGGGCGGCGGCGCGGCGCAGGCGCTGCGGGCCGCCGTCGTGCGCGCCGCCGCCACGCTGCACGAAGCCGACAAGCGGACACGCCTCAAGCAGAAGGTATCTGTGTATATATATAGTAACTCAGAGGGCTGGTGGGCGGCGGCGCGGCGCAGGCGCTGCGGGCCGCCGTCGTGCGCGCCGCCGCCACGCTGCACGAAGCCGACAAGCGGACACGCCTCAAGCAGAAGGTATCTGTGTATATATATAGTAACTCAGAGGGCTGGTGGGCGGCGGCGCGGCGCAGGCGCTGCGGGCCGCCGTCGTGCGCGCCGCCGCCACGCTGCACGAAGCCGACAAGCGGACACGCCTCAAGCAGAAGGTATCTGTGTATATATATAGTAACTCAGAGGGCTGGTGGGCGGCGGCGCGGCGCAGGCGCTGCGGGCCGCCGTCGTGCGCGCCGCCGCCACGCTGCACGAAGCCGACAAGCGGACACGCCTCAAGCAGAAGGTATCTGTGTATATATATAGTAACTCAGAGGGCTGGTGGGCGGCGGCGCGGCGCAGGCGCTGCGGGCCGCCGTCGTGCGCGCCGCCGCCACGCTGCACGAAGCCGACAAGCGGACACGCCTCAAGCAGAAGGTATCTGTGTATATATATAGTAACTCAGAGGGCTGGTGGGCGGCGGCGCGGCGCAGGCGCTGCGGGCCGCCGTCGTGCGCGCCGCCGCCACGCTGCACGAAGCCGACAAGCGGACACGCCTCAAGCAGAAGGTATCTGTGTATATATATAGTAACTCAGAGGGCTGGTGGGCGGCGGCGCGGCGCAGGCGCTGCGGGCCGCCGTCGTGCGCGCCGCCGCCACGCTGCACGAAGCCGACAAGCGGACACGCCTCAAGCAGAAGGTATCTGTGTATATATATAGTAACTCAGAGGGCTGGTGGGCGGCGGCGCGGCGCAGGCGCTGCGGGCCGCCGTCGTGCGCGCCGCCGCCACGCTGCACGAAGCCGACAAGCGGACACGCCTCAAGCAGAAGGTATCTGTGTATATATATAGTAACTCAGAGGGCTGGTGGGCGGCGGCGCGGCGCAGGCGCTGCGGGCCGCCGTCGTGCGCGCCGCCGCCACGCTGCACGAAGCCGACAAGCGGACACGCCTCAAGCAGAAGGTATCTGTGTATATATATAGTAACTCAGAGGGCTGGTGGGCGGCGGCGCGGCGCAGGCGCTGCGGGCCGCCGTCGTGCGCGCCGCCGCCACGCTGCACGAAGCCGACAAGCGGACACGCCTCAAGCAGAAGGTATCTGTGTATATATATAGTAACTCAGAGGGCTGGTGGGCGGCGGCGCGGCGCAGGCGCTGCGGGCCGCCGTCGTGCGCGCCGCCGCCACGCTGCACGAAGCCGACAAGCGGACACGCCTCAAGCAGAAGGTATCTGTGTATATATATAGTAACTCAGAGGGCTGGTGGGCGGCGGCGCGGCGCAGGCGCTGCGGGCCGCCGTCGTGCGCGCCGCCGCCACGCTGCACGAAGCCGACAAGCGGACACGCCTCAAGCAGAAGGTATATAACTATCTATGATTTTATACTCCACACCATTACATCCACTATACATCTTTGTTTATTTAACCTTCGTTTTAAACAGTGGTTTATTGATTTAACCTTCGTTTTAAACAGTGGTTTATTTATTTAACCTTCGTTTTACACCGTGGTTTTGCAACAAGTGTACCTTGTTTTTTTTTTCATTTTGTGATAAAAAATAGTTATGGAGTTAAATAGTACAATTTTGAAAAGCATAACCTTATTAATATTTCGGAAACTCATTAATTTTAATTATACCAGAACTTAAAATACTCTTGGAATGACTCATCTATTACAGTGTCACAAAACATTCTTTCAGCAAGCCGTACCGAGCACAACAACAGCTGTCCCAGTAGCAGTAGCCGGTGTGGGCGAAGTAGACCGCGCACAGATAGCACAACAGATGGCGGAAGCTCTCATAGCGCAGGGCAAGACAGACGTGTCTTCCGAAGACTTAGCAGTACTGGTGGACGCCGTCGTAGGCATGGCCGAAGCTAAGAAGCGCGCAGCTGAACAGACCAAGCAGGTGCCAGCACCGGTGCCCGTTGTAGAAAAGCCGGTGATGAAGCCACCGCCTCCCAGGCAAAGTGGCACTGCGTCCGCGCTGCAGATGCTGCAGTCGGCGTACGATGAGAATGATAAGAAGTAAGTTATGGCTATAATTGCTGAGCTTGGTCCTCCGGCTCAAAATAATGGTTAAGGGTCACAGAGAAGGGAAGAACTTCCTTTTTTTATCCTTCGTACTGGACAAATAATTATTATAATAATATGGTTTTTTTTTATGTATTGAGGTTTCCATATCGTCATTCTGACACCACGTAACAGTTTTGACATTGATGTCGTTTTTTAGAGAATCGGAAAATGCTTTTTTGTATTTTTAACCAACTTCAGGAGGTTCTCAATTCGATTGTATGTTTTTATGCGATCAATTCGTCGTCGAATTCGTCAATTATGAATGGATTTTGATGATTCTTTTTTATTCGAAAGCCTGTACTCCTGAGTTGGTCCCATTGACACCAAGTCAGAATTTGATGATGGGATCCCAGGAAAAATGTTTATTCTGCGATATTTTCGCCATTTGTCAACCGATTTGGATAATTCTTTTTTTGTTTGGAAGAGTATTTTTCCAAACTGGTACCATTTCAATTTTGTGAAGATTTGATGAAGAACTTCGGAGGTAGGCAACGGAACTCTTTAATAAACAGTGATAGGAATAGGTAGTGCTTATTAGCCTAAAGTTTGAAGAACAGAGACAAGAAACGGAGACTTCCTTAGTACTATATTTTTTCCCGGACATCTGCCCGGACAACACTTAAATACATTAAAATATTATGTTATTTGGAATAAGTTCGTGTTGTTTACCTAAAGTTTGCGACTAGACATAACATAACACAGTCGTTACAACTATCAAATTTTCCGAAAGTTTTCTTTTTGGAGAACATTTTGTAAATGACTTGTTGATCTTAAAACTATGAAACGCAGTCTTTGTTTAAAGAGCCGTACACGTTTCGAAGTAAATATCTGCTTTCTAGCTCGCTCTTGGCCACGTTTGTTGAGATTTCTAAAGTTCAAGTGTGTAATTGAAAAAAAAAACTGACAATTGTTTTTAAAATAATAAAACGGTAATTTTTATCATTTTAGCATTCTCTATACGTATTTTGGATGGAGATAGAGTATTTATCATTTCAAAAACAAAAGGTATTTGTCTTTTACCTTACTAAAATATATTTCAAAATGTGCATAATGTTGGGTCACATTGTTTAGTAACACACTTAAACTTTAAAATCTTTAAAAACACCATTTAATCTTTATTGCACCGAAAGTACAATGGGCGGACTTTTACGGCAGCGCATTTCGTTATCTATTGTTAAACTCGGCGTGGTCGCATACCCGTGCGGCGTGGGAACGCTCTACATACCTTCCCCCACCGCCGCGTGACGGCGCGCCGCTCAGGTTATTCTCACTCCTGTACTTCGGTCTGTTGAGTGCGCATCTCCTGTATCACGTATATTGTTTCTGTGAATATTGTTTTTGACCCTCGCACGTTTTTTGGTTTATTTATTGGATCTTCCTAATACGACTACCTTGGCTTGAATTTATGGATTGCGATTTTCTGCAATAAGATTGTTCCTGTCTGTCTACATCAAATAATACGGTAAGTCAACCTTTATTAGTTTTGAATGTTTTGACTAAAGTTATTTATTTTATTTCTTGTAACAACAAATTCAATAACAATCACGTGGCTACGCGTGTTCATATTTTTAACCGTATTTGTTAATTAGAGCGTAAAATGAAATAATCAAATCTTAAAATCGATACTATCGATGCACCTAGCTGGAATGCGCGAGCCTCTTCCACCTCCCCGTGATCGTCCTATAAGGGTTTGTTTTTCCTTTTGAGGTATGGAAAACTTTAAAATTTTATTTTATTTTAGGTACTTCGCTACCGTACCTCTTTTTGGAGACCAGTAAGATTGGCGATGGCGAACAAGCCAACGGAAGCAACAGTACAAAGTTGGATTGGACTTCACCCTGAATTATATTACGACCCGGCCAGTAATTTGATTTATTGTTCTAAGTGTGAGAGCAGTACAACAGCTAAACTTAGTAGTGTCAAGAGACATATTGAAGGTGCGAAACACAAAGGGACAAGTAAGAAACCAAATGAAGAATTTTATTTGGACCTAGTACAATTTCTCATATTGTGTAATATACCTTGGGTTAAAGTAAACCACCCCGCTTTCAAAAAATTCTTCAATAAATATATTTGCTGCAATTGTACAAATCGGCAAAAGGTTCCTGAGCAATCATTGCTGAGGAAAGTTTATTTAGATAAGATTTTTAAAACAAATATTGACTCGATTTATGAACAAACTGCAAATCAAAAGCTGTGGATATCGTTAGACGAGACAACTGATTTTTTAGGCAGGTACATGGTACATTTTCTTGTAAAACCTTTAAATGCGATCACACAAAAACCATTCTTAGTTGCGTGCAAGGTACTAGAAATTGTTAATGGGAACACAATTGCCCAATTTGTAATAGACTGCCTTGAAAATATGTGGCGCGATTCGTATGAATCCAAAGTAGGAGACGTTGCTGTATTATGTACTGATAGTGTAGCATATATGCTAAAGGCGGGACGTGCTTTGAAAAATTATTTGCCTAATATGATACACGTCACTTGCTTAGCACATGCACTGAATCTCGTGGCAGAAAAAATACGATCACAATATTCAGATATAGATGAATTAATATCAAACGTAAAAAAAATATTTTTAAAGTCACCTAATAGAGTGCGCTTGTTAAAAAACACCTTTCCCCACATGCCGCTTCCTCCAGAACCCGTTATCACAAGATGGGGTACTTGGTTGGAGGCAGTGTCATATTATGCAAAATATTACGATCAAATTAAAACAATTGTAAATCTTTTAAGAAGTTCCGATGCGCTATCTATTAGGTGTGCCAAAAATGTTCTTCAAAAAGAAAACTTGAAGTTGGACTTGGACTACATTGAGGAATTTTTTAAAGATGTACAAATTGGGTTAAAGAAACTACAAAAATCTAATTTAACTCTAGTGGAATCCTTAGAGATTTTTGACCATGTGAGAACTGTGCTAAGCTGGTGTTCGTCTGAGAATATAAAAAATAAACTCGAAAATGTCATATCTAGAAATCCTGATTTAGATAAAATTAGAGACATATGTGACGCGATAACAGCAGGAATAGATGATCGATCATACTATATGTACGTGCCTTTGACCTCAGTCGATGTTGAAAGGTCGTTTTCGACTTATAAATGGATTCTTAACATAAAACGAAATCGCCTGACAGTTGAAAATATAGAAAAAAATATGATTGTGTATTTTAACGTAGATAACTCTTCTGACAAAGAAAACTTCGGTTCTGTTACTGAACTTGATGAATCGAATCAAGATGATTAAATTAAAATCTTTATTTATTTATTATAGTATTTATAAAACAAATAAAGATTTTCAAATTCTTAGCAATTTTTAATGCGTCAAGTTCTGTATCAAAACCGAACAGTTAGTAGTTCACTATTAAAACTGATTGTCCTAAATGTTCTACTTTAAAGGTTAATTTATACTTTGATTTGAGTTAAAATTGCATCCCTCAAAGTCAGTAAAATAAATATGACGTGATAGATAGATAAACATAAATAGTACACTTTGTAATTTAAGTTTTTGCGTCTGTACATTTTGTTTCATGCTTTCCAATTACATGTGGAAAAATAATATAAATATACCTATATATGTTACAACAATATTCACTGTGTTTAATTTTTCTTTTACCGTTTTAGTTTTTTATATAAACTAGTGAATGCCCGCGGCTTACTACTGTTTAATATCCCACGGGAACTATGCATTTTTTGGAATAAAATGTAGTCTATGTGCTAATCCACACCTTAATCTATCTCTCTGCCAAATTTCATACTTTAAATCCGTTCAGCCGTTTCGGCATGATTGAGTAACAAACATCCATACAAACTTTCACATGATAAAAAGGACCGTTTTATTATTTTAATAAAAACAATTGTCAGTTTTTTTTTTCAATTATACACTTGAACTTTAGAAATCTCAACAAACGTGGCCAAGAGCGAGCTAGAAAACAGATATTTACTTCGAAACGTGTACGGCTCTTTAAACAAAGACTGCGTTTCATAGTTTTAAGATCAACAAGTCATTTACAAAATGTTCTCCAAAAAGAAAACTTTCAGAAAAGTTGGTAGTTGTAACGACTGTGTTATATTATGTCTAGTCGCAAACTTTAGGTAAACAACACGAACTTATTCCAAATAACATAATTTTTTAATGTATTTAAGTGTTGTCCGGGCAGATGTCCGGGAAAAAATATAGTACTAAGGAAGTCTCCGTTTCTTGTCTCTGTTCTTCAAACTTTAGGCTAATAAGCACTACCTATTCCTATCACTGTTAATAAATAATAGCAAATCTCCCGGGATTGCTGAAATCGCATGTCTGTTTATTGATTACACCAGTTCATAACATAACATCACGCCGGTACGCTGTGAAGGGATACGCAGATGTGTGCAAGTCAACCATGTTTTTGGGGTTATCTATTCAGGCATAACTTTAATGTTTATTAACCAGTCTTGATGATTATTTTTGCATTTGCTTTAGTTATAGCTATATTGCATTTGCACTGTACGGTGAACTTCAAAGATAAACCAGTGAACTTAAAATCAGTAAAATTTAGTATGTAAAGTGACATTGTATACTTATTTTTAGACTTACCGATTTAAAAAAAACTTTTTACCATAAAATACAACCAACTTCCAAATAAAAAACACTAGACTACAAAGTATAAAATAACTTTATTATAATTCCGGAAGTCGATGTCAAAAACGAAAAAGCAACCGAAAACACCGACTGCCGAAATTAAAGTAATTTTATACTTTGTAGTCTAGTGTTTTTTATTTGGAAGTTGGTTGTATTTTATTGTAAAAAGTTTTTTTTTTCACTATCCTGGTATTTGCAATTTTTGACATACGTGGTGTTAAAACTTAAGCGACGATTTGCGTACATTGTCCTTCTGAATTTGTCTTACATCAACAAAACCCAACGACCTAACCTTCTTTTGTCCAACCAGGGTGGAGCAAAGCAACACTGACGCTATGGACGGCCTCTCAGATTCAGACCTCGAGACCCTACTGAAGAACTTCAACGAGTTGTCAGCCGAAGAGCAGCACAGCCTCATCGCTTACTTGAAGAAGCTGGAGGCGAAGGAGCCCGAGCGCGTGGAGCGCCTGCGCCAGTACGTAAGCGAGGCCGCCTGCGCCGCGCCCAAGGCGCCCTCCCCGGAGCCCGAGCCCGCGCCAGCCAGCACGGTCGTGCTCGAGAGTGACGACGATGATTATACTGTTGAAGAGGTAAACTTGGATTTCATTTGTTAATCTTTTGTAATTAACGCCACAGTCCTAGTCTATAGAAGACCAACATTGTTTTCTGTAGGGTAATCTAATGAAAGTACTGATACGATTATTAACAATATTTCACTCATAGCAAGCTACACTATCGACTAGTGCTACAAACACTCGGCAATATTTGAATCCTGTCACGGTTCACTGTGAAAGTGAAGCTAGATCTTCATCTATATTTTATTTGATATTAAAAGTATTTGTGCGCATAAATAAAAGAACTGTCGTAGTCCATTATTCATTCTAATATTATTTTCCTGCAGGTGTTCCAATCTGCGACCCAGAAAGTAAAAGAAAATCAAATACGTCAAGAAATGGAAATTGTAAAGAAATCTTTGGAGGAGTCTAAAGCAGAGCCGACCTCTGTAGAGCCGGCGAAACTGGAGAATTCCCTGGCGGCCATCACGAAGAGTTTGTCCGTTAGCTCTGCGACGGACCTGTTCGCGCTGGTGCAGGCCAGCATCAAGGTGCAGCCCACCGCCTCGCCCGCGCCGCTGTCGCGCTCGCCCAGCGTCGTCGTCAGCAACACGCAGCCGCGCTCCTTCGGAGACCTGCCCGAGCCAGCCGTCACGCAGGAACTGCTGAAGCCACTACTAAGTGCGCCAGTCACTCAGGCTCCTTTCAGTAATCAAGGGCCAGGACCTGGATCAACTCCTTTCCAAAGCGTGCAAGGTTTATTGCGGACTCCGTTAAGTCTCCAGCCGCCACAACAACAACAATCACAACAACAGCAGCAGCGTCCGCAACAACAACAACAGCAGCAGCGTCCGCAACAACAACAACAGCAGCAGCGTCCACAACAGCAGCAACAACAACAACAACAACAGCAGCAGCGTCCACAACAGCAGCAACAACAACAACAACAGCCGCAGCAGCGTCCACAACAGCCGCAGCAGCGTCCACAACAGCCGCAGCAACAACAACAGCCGCAGCAACGTCCACAACAGCAAAACTATCACTCTCCGCCGCTGAATCAACAGAATTATCAATCATCTCAGCTGAATCAGCAGAGTTATCCATCCCCACCACCGCAACAACAGAATTATCAACCGTCTCAGCTGACTCAGCAGAGTTATCCATCCCCACCACCGCAACAACAGAATTATCAACCACCTCAGCAAAAGCAACAGCAGCCACTTTATAATCAACAACAGCAGAGCTATCAACATCAACCTGCGCCACAGCACCAGCAACATAATCAAGGATCTCAACACAACCAAATACCGCCACTACTCCAGCCACGCAGCCAGCCGCCGCAGCAACAGCAGCAGTACCAACCTCCTCACCAACAACAATATCAGCCGCCACAACAAAGTTACAACGACAGAAACAAATCCAATGATCATTTCAACCAAGGGCAGTGGAATCCTCGCCCTAGCATGACAGACAGTCGAGGTCCGCCCATGAGAGGAGCTGTCCCTGATGACTTTGGTACGAATGCTTCATACAATCAAGGTCCTCGAAATAACTTCATGAACGGCAGGGGACAAGACAACTATGATACGCGGCCTCAGATCAACCAACCGTTCGGTAATAACTATGACAACAATCAAAACAATTTCAGAGGTCGGGGTGGTGGCCGGGGTAACTTCGGAGCGGCTAAAAGAGCTCGCGGCCGAGGGTACTTTTAAATTTTGAGCAGTAGGTACTCGGTTGTTACCATGACGAATCATGTTTTAGACAGAAAAACGCTTTACAATGCGATTTTCTTTCTAAACTCTGTGAACCATGTTCACGGCCGCGTATTAGTAAGTTTTATTTACTCACATCGTGAATTAACATTTTACTAAGATTACCATAGCTCACGCAATTAGCTTTTAATAGATAAATAGACAGATGTATTTTCACGTATTATATATATGACATCAATGCGTTGTAACTCTTAACGATAAGATTTTATGTCAATAAATGCACTGATATTTGATTTGTGGCTTTTATTCTGATTCTGTTTTTCCTCGTGTATTGACTGCACACTGCATCGCGTTACGGGCTGAAGAGCATGGCTGCTTACTACTAAGATGTTACGATGCGAGCACTTTACACAGTAGCGGTGCAGAATAGAACTCTGTTTACATAGTGTCGATTTTGTCATCGTGGTACAAGAAATGTCACCTAGACTGTGATAACCAGAGATCGGAATACGTAGAGTTATTTACCTAATGTTCGTGGAAGTAAGTAACATAGAGTTCATAATACCTCCTGTAAAATACCGGAATGCGGTAGTCACGGACATCTTCGCTAGGTGGTAGTTTTGAGATATAAATGTGGCCAAGCTGGTGAGACTCTCCATATCGGCTACCTATAAACCCTTATATCTTTTGAACCAGTGACCGACAAATTCTGATATTTGGCGACAAATTTTTGTGATATCAAAATTAAAATCTCAGATTGTGGCAAAGCCAGTGTCAGTCACACCTAACAAGAGCCTCACTTATGCAATCCATTGTAGACAGGTCGACGGCATCAAAACTTTTTGGCATTGTTGTTGCCGTCTTTCATATGCTGTAAACCACGCACTTGATATTATGACTCTTTAGAAACTCCGTTATTGCGGTAAACGTCCTGGGGGCCTGATGAAAGGCCGAACGGCAAACAGGTCATCTGAAGTATTTGGTTATGATGCGAGTCTGGATGAGAGTTAAAAGTTAAAAACTCGCACTAAGGCCACTGATCTAGGCTGATGATCTGATTTGGCCATACAATCTTGTTATTGCAAATAAGTATGTGCATGGAAGTGAAGAATAGTTGAAAAGCCATTACGCACTGTCGACTGGTCAAAACAGGCAACTAGGGCCAGGAGACCAAGCCGAGCGTAGGTAGTGTTTCTTGTACATTCGTGCAGAATGGACGTCGAAGAAGCTGCAATAGTAGCGTTACAAATACCAAGAGAAAAAAAAAAAAAGAAATGCAAGAGAGTATTGGGTAAGTTTTCCTTTGTCGCAAGAAATGTTTAAAATATTTTATGAACATGTTAGAAAGTACCCTCGTCATTTATTAAATTACGCAAGAATGTCTGCGTTCGTTTGATGAGCTATTGTGTCTTGTGGAACCACACATAATACCTAGTTACTTTTTCGCAAAGTTTAAATAACGCTAACAACTGAACGACGCGAGAAACGACGCTATAAAAGGCTATAATGACGGCAAATCGGGCAAACACCAATGTGAGCNAAACCACACATAATACCTAGTTACTTTTTCGCAAAGTTTAAATAACGCTAACAACTGAACGGCGACGCGAGAAACGACGCTATAAAAGGCTATAATGACGGCAAATCGGGCAAACACCAATGTGAGCTAAAATTCATAGTACCTACCAACGGTACGTTGACAACAGTTTATAAGAACTCAAGATGACTCAAGATGGATTCCGGATTATACAAAACAAATAATAACTCATACATGTACCAAAAAAAAAAACATTATTAAGATATTTTATTTATATTTACAGCTTATATAATACTTGACATGATTCTAATTCTAACAAAAACTATACAAAAGTTAATAAACGCCCATCTCCAACAGCGCATCTATTTGCTCAGTCTCAGGTAAAATATCGATTTCGATTGGTTCAGACTTCATCTTATTGCCAGCTTTGGAGTCTATGGTAAAGAATCTGAACAGTTTCGACAGGTTGATGATGGAGTACGCGGACTGTGCCAGCCAGTCTTCCACAACCATTTCTTTTAGCTGTTGAAAAGCATTCGTGATTTGAGGCGACACACGAGTTTCTGTAACAAAGGAAAAACATATCAGAACTTAGCATTTTAATAAACTGGAAATAGCAAATTGTTGTATGACTACATATTGAATACTTACTCGAGTTAGTATTCTTGCTAAGATCAAACAAGAACAAGAAGAAGTTGATTTGCAAATACAGGTCCTTTTCAGTGTACTCTCTGAACATGACACCTTTCTCGCATAACCTGCACAGCGGGTATCCGCCGGCAAAGGCCTGCGGTAGTCGCACCGTGCGGTGCCCGCATGCGGGGTCCTCGCACGACAGCCAGCCCGCGTAGTACTGAGCGTGGTACTGACGGACTTGCAGACTCAACTGATTCTGAATACTCGCCAAGTAATCCACTGGCCTCAGGGTACACTTATCATTCTGACATTTATCTAAAAATGTTACACTTTCTTTATCCAATTTTACAACTGTTTCTCTGATCTTATTTTCAGTTTTGCAGTGTTCGTTGACACATACAAACACAAGGTCTTTGCACTGTCGATATTTTTCTTGCTCGTTTTCTACTTCATAGGTTTCAGTGTTAGAGTTATCTCTTCTAACAATTTGTCTGTACCCAGAGGGATCGAGGCCGAGGCAATCGGCAACTCGCGCCGGATCCATGCCTTCAATGGGCTCACATATTCTGGATATTACGGGATGTAACTGGTGAGCTAAATAATATTTATAGTCAACTTTGAGATGTTCTAAATTCTTCAACTCTTCAATGTGATACGCTCTTTGCGTCGACGAGTTAGCGGTGCCATCTTCACAGATGATGTAAGGCACTACATCTCCTTTCTTGAACCTTCTGCTGTTCTTGTTATTCAATCTTAGAGCTACTTGTACGTGCGGCTGCGTGTGTTTGTCGGCGTACTCGTTCGGGTTCTTTGTCAGTTGTTTCGTTATTGTTAACATTGAGAGAGGCATTTTTCCGTTCATCAAGTCATCTTTCAGTTTGTTCAGATGCGTTTGTATGCTCTCAAGCCTCTCGTCGGCAGATTGTTCAGACAAAATCTGACTCAATATGAATTTTCCGGCTTCCGCAGCTAGCTGTGACCAATCACGACGAACGATATCCAAACCTTTATGTTCGTGTGTAAAGACAAACTCGCCACTTTTGTTCTTAGTAACTAAGACAGCTGCATATTTCTTTTTCTTCAGTAGAAGCAAATATCTGAACACGCCATCTATATCAAGCTCAATTTGCCTATATTTCTTGTTGATCTCCTTCTTCAAATCAACTCCGATTTTAAAAACGTTATCATAATCTAAACAGTTTGTGTTGATCATCAAACTGTCGGTGTCTCCGTACACTACGTCGTAGTTAGCCTTTTGGACGATTTCTTTGGTGTCCATGAGAATTTCTCTGCCTTTCATGGTGACTAGGGCTGCCAGGGGTTTCGCATAAAAACGGGAGTGGGTAAAGCCAAGACAACCGTACATAGAGTTAGCTGTAAGCTTCAAGGCCATCTGCCTGATGTTATACTGCATGTATTGCTCCTGGGACAAGTCGGGAGTTTTCATTAACTTCTTGACATCTCGTCTACTCTCCACAAGCTTGCGAATCTGTGTCGGTAGTACACCGAGATCTGTGTTAGACTTTGGCAAGATGAGGTTGGCAACATCTTCGTCAGACGCCCCTGCGGCTTTCCTTTTAATAGTAGTAAAGCAAATGTTGTACTCTTGAATAATGCTAGGGTACAAGGAATTAAAGTCCATAAGAAGGATGAGTTTGTCATAGAATCCTTTCTTAGGATCTAAAACGAGACCTCCAGAATACGCCGCCTTTTTCTTCACTTGTTTTTTGGATACATTGGTTGCACATTCCTCTGGCTCGTCATTATCATCGTCTGCTACGACTCTCTTGCCATAAACTTTGTCAGGTACGATATAATTCTTTTCAGTGAAGGCATGGAGTAAGAGAAACTCGTTTCTTTCTGATCTACCTCCGAGCAATGTTCGCGACATGATATTTCCGGCAATTTGTGTAATTTGTAAGGCCAATGGTATGACGTTCAATTCGCACATCATTTTGAGTATGTAGGACGCGTCTTGCATACTTAGCGACACAAGTTGGAACAAGTCATTGCTGTTCTCATAATACCTGGGCAGATCTTCAAGCGCCACTTCTAAGCGTTCGCCTTCTTTCATCTTCAGTACATTTACACAGAGAGTGTCGAGGTCGAAGCTCCTGGACCGTATTACTTCCATTGCAGATATTTTGATGTCACAGACCAATCGCCCGAGGAACGCGTCCTTTGCGGCGTATTTCTTTTGAGGAGCTACAGACCTTTTGAGTCTACCCAATCGAGACCAGTTGGGTATATGAAGGTCGAGAATATTGCCAATTAGTAAATCTTGTTGGAATCCCTGTAAGTCATGGCCGACAACTAGATCTGGGTCCATCATCCAGAAATGTACCATGAAATAGTTGAGTAGTTCTCTCTCTGTGTCGCATTTGGTTAATTTCGTTGCTTTGTACTGAGGTAGGGACTGTTTCAGGTCCAATGGCCAGATTTCGTTGCATTTCGTCATTACTGAAAAACATAATTTAATCCACAGATTAGATGTTCACAAGGCTACATTTACATAGTTACAGAAGTCTTGCTTACCACAGAAATGTTGTTGGAACGGCGGATTCGGTGGAGGCTTGTGTAAGTGGAAGTTGGTGTGCGACAGACAACTTATCATCAATATCTTTGTTTTTCTTGTTTTGGGATCCATTATAGTTCGCATATTTATCTGAAACATGATTTTATTCAAAAAACGACAAAAAGCTTACTTGGGCTTGTAGCTAATTCTAAGGAATTTGCAAATAATCTCGTATTACAATTTAGCCAGGAATATTTCTGCTGACAATCTTCAAAGGAGATTCATAGTGATTAATATTGTTTAAGACAATTAAAAATTGCCTCAGGCAGCAAAGAAATCTACACACATACGAATGAAACAAGTTAACTTGATGCTTGTAAAAATAAAAGTCAACTCACCGTAGCCACAACAATAGGCGGCGGCTCCAAGTCCGCGCCATCCCTGATGACACTGACATGCTCCATTTTATCACAAGTTGCCTCCAGCTTACACCAGGACACCTTGGCTTGCACCTGCTCCGGCTGCTTCACCTCCAGCCAGCACGGACCCTTGATCTTACGCTCCAGGAGAAAGGTTTCTAAAGACGAGGATGTGGCCCCGAAGATGTGCGAGAATGTTAGATACTTCTTGTCTTTTGGAGGCGGCGGGAAAGTGGCCTATGGTGGTGGAAACGAAGAGATTGAAATAGCAATCTATACTAATATTATGAATGAGAGAGTTTGGATGGATGTTTGTTACTCAATCACTTCGGAACGGATCTTGATGAAATTTGGCCCAGAGAGATCATAGTCTAGAATAAGACATGAGATACTTTTTATGCCGGGAGTATTTTCCTTATCATGGACTGTTCCTAATGTTCAATGTGCTCTATCATTACATTACTACACTTACAGAATATCTAACTTCTAGGTAGTCAGACTGAGCGGGTATATCTGGCAGGTTGAAGCAGTAGTTCTTGGTCACCTTCCGCGACTTAAATTCTTTCAGTCCCAGGTGACTGGCGACGGCGCTGTTGAACTCTGCGTACATGTCCATCATCGTCACTTCCTGATCTGTCGCCTCTAGAGTTACTGGGTCTAGTTTCTATAACAAAAATCAATAAAAATGAAGATGTTCACCTGATAATTATACCAGCTTATTGTATTCACTTTACCATTTATATCCTATTCGAATTTTACAGACATGGAAAAGTATAATAGGATTTAGAACTCCTAAGTCTTATTCACAACTAAAAGCATAATTATTGTGCTTTTTATTAACTTCTTTTGATTTTTACTTCACTTAGTACTACTCTATTAATAACATTGTATTGTTATAAATAGAGTAACTAGAAAACAAAACGAATGAAAGAAAGAAAAATCAGGTATCAGTACTTACATACTCCCTAGGTAACAGAAACATTTGTCTATTAACGTTTTTGACAACCAAACAGCAGGACACACAGCCAGCCTTCTTGTTAGATGGGTTAGCATACACCTTCCCAAACAAAAACACAACTCCAGGCTTCAAAAACCTGTCCTCCCAAGCATCAAGCCAGTAGAACCTCAATACCTTTTCCCCATTCTCATTTGTGTGTAGAGGTAACTGTCCATCTAGTTGTACTGCGGTTGCTACCTGGTTCTCACCCATCTGATCAGACCAGGTACTGGTTAAAGGCTTCAATTGTTTAGGTGATTCCTTTTTAGCTGGAAATATGTCAAAGTCTTCATTCAGAAACTCTTCAGCAACATCTCCAATAGTTTCTGCTGTGCTGGGTATCACTTCCTTCTTAACTTCCTCAGGTTTGGGAGTGACTGTGGCGGCATCATTGCTGAAGTCATCATCAAAGTCCAAGTCTTGTGTGTGGAACTCCTCAATGTTTTGTGTTTCTGAATCTTCTATTTCTTGCTTTATTTCTCTGTCTATCTTCCATTCTGGTTTCTTTGGAATTGGTTTTTCTGTGACAGGTTTGGAAGTTTCGCCATTCTGTATCTGTAATTTATGAAGATATTTGTTTAAGTAGATTTTGTGAGATAAGGAAATCAATCCATCAAGGAAAATAATCTAAAAATGGTATTACAACAAATGGTTTACTTACAGAAACTTTATTTTCAATTGGTTTATCAGGAGATATGTGATTCTCTTTCTGCAAAGAAAATTAATTGAGTGAACCAAGTTCAAAACAAATCTTAACTAATATTATTAAAAATGCCTGTGGCATAGATTAGAAAACAATATCAGAAAATGTTGCTGCATGGCAAAAGGTGACTAATTTAACAGGCATCAAATAATGAAGTCAGGTTACATTTTCCTTTTTAACAACTGGTTGTTCCTTATTACTCAGGCTAGTGGTAGTGGCAGGTTTCTTGACAGCTGAAGACAGACTTTTGAAGTAGTTCTGTGCATCTCTCTTACTGGACTCCACTATGTTAGCTTTGGTGATCACTGGCTTTGGTTTCACTGCCGTTGATGCATTGCCATCCAAGTCAGACATGATGTCTGATAGAATGTTGTCTTCTGATATTTTTACATCCTGAAATATAATGGTAAATTGCTAATATTATGGTAAACTATTTATTAAAAACCTTCATTCAGAAACAATAATACAGGATTTTTATTAAGGTTTGCTTCTCCAGAAAGGTGAGACTGCTAAGCTGGGAATTGTATCAATTGACAGAAGTGGAAAGTTTAGATTCAGCAGTATGACATTATACAACTTATTTACTTGCTGATTATTTTAGCCTAGTAGGCAGATAACTTTTAAAACTTAAGGTAACTTTTAAGTAAGGTAACATTACCTCTTTCTTCTTAGTAGGCATAGATCCAAGGAGGTTCCTAATGTTTCCTTTGCCAGATGTTGGAGGTGCAACTCTAGCTTTTCTCTTTTGTCCTCGCCCAGAATCCTTACTGTTAGATGCCACGTAAGTGTCCTCAATTTCATCATCATCAAATATCTCTCGGCCATCTTCCACATAGCCAGTGCCTGAATATTAAGCAAAAAGATAAATAAATGGAGCCAAGCTTTTGTTTAGAAAGGTCCATTCTATGACATATTAGTTCAACTTAAGTTGAGAGGTGAGAAGTTAAACGAATATTTGTTTACTTGTCAGTTATCTTGCAATCTTAGTTTGTTTTCTGTAAAGCTGTGCTTACAATTTTGATAGAAATAAGCGTGGAAAAACTAAGAAATCAGTAACTTCTTAATGTACATACCATCGTCTTCAATCCAGTCATCTTCCTGACGCTGCATCACCCGTTCAGAGTACTCCCTCTCGTCCACCGTGTCATACACATTCTCCATTTCGTCCACATCGTATTTGTTCTTCACGCCTTTGCCTTTCAGTTGTTTCAGCCTTTCGAAAGCCGATAAACGGCCGTGTCTGTCCACTTTCTGCCTCTTGGCTCTTTGACCAGCTGAAAACAAAAGGTTACATTTTGTTTTATAAAACAACCGAGTATTTGGTTTTAATTCCATACCTGACTTAATCTTTCACTACGACTAAATTTACCTAACGAATCTGCCATGTTTTGTTTCTAATTTCACTTGAACATTTACAAAATTTTATTTTTACAAAAAGTCAGCGAAACTCGACAGCACTTTTGATTGACGTTTGGATTGGCGGGAAATCAGAGAAGTCAACAAAACGGAAAATAGGGATGCCATAATTGCCATATTTTGTCCGAACTTAGGGAACTAACATTGATTAATTTTAGTTGTGTAAAAGTCGAAACAGCTGTCTATCTATGGTCATACTTGAAACTTACTATTATTGTACACCTCTAGCATTCTCCCAACGTTCTTTTCGCGCCAATTTTATCCAACTGTCAACAAATCGGTCGCAACTTGTTTGTTCAGAGATCATCGCACAAAACTTCGTTACTTGTTTATCGTTAAACGTTTAATAAACTAGTTGAAAAATGGCTATGCGTGACTATGCAGCAGACAGCGGTAATACGTCGTTTCTAAGTCTGCTTTTTTCTTTGTTTTTGTGGTCGGCTAACCTAGAATAACAACCAAACACCGATGTTTCAGAGTCATTCAAGAACTTCTTTGTGGATTTTTGTCAAACCGACGATGAGGGAAACAAGAACTTCAAATACGCTGAGCAGCTCACCAGGGTTGCGCATAGGGAACAGGTACTATCGGAGTTTTGTAACTTTGAGATCATGATGTTTTCATGGATGTTATGAAAACCACATTTCCTGTTTGTACTATCTACCGACTTTCTTAGTTCACGAGTTCTGTGTCAATGGATAGGAGATGTAAATAAAGGAATCAAACATTGTCTTACTCATAGTGCACCAACAATGTGTACAAAATTGTTTCAGAATGCTTTCATTGTGGAGCTGGATGATCTGCATGAGACAAACGAGGAGCTGGCGGAGGCCGTGAGACAGAACACAAGGCGATACACCAACATGGTGTCAGATGTGGTTTATGAGATGCTGCCCGACTATAAACATCGGGAGGTAACATAAACAAACTATCTTGCTTGAGTTTGTTTTACAAGTAGAATAGCTTTTTCCTGCAGTTTCACACACATTAAAGTAGCTTATTTGTCTTCAGTATTATCCTCTCTGTACCAAAATTTGTTTAGTGATTTAAGTGTAAAAACAAGAAAAACTCACTTTCTCAGTTAAATCAAGTTAGGATATGCCTTGAGCATTTGATCAATGAGTAGGAATGAAATGATGCTGAGGGCAGGTTGAACAATTTTAATTTGTATTTAATTTCTAATTGGGACTGCTAAGGCAGAGTGCAGGCTAGTCATGTGCTGTATAATATGTATAGTTTAAATTAAAACAAATTAATTGAAACTAAAACACATTACAATATGGGGGAGGCCTTTGCCCAGCTGTGGGACACAATAGGCTAAGGAAAAAAAAAAAACACATAGTAGTAATCATAAATTCCTTACAGGTTGCTGCCAAAGATGCGTTGGATGTATACATAGAGCACAGGATACTGCTGGAGGCGAGGAATCACAGGATCCCCGGGGAGATGAGGGACCCACGCAACAGATACCCACCAGAACTTATCAGGAGATTGTAAGTTTCTAATCAATTAGCTTGTCATCAATTTAGCATAAACCCAGGATTGGAAAAGGAAACTTACAAATACTTTCAGGTATAGGTTGGAATCCTGTAATAGGGATGTTGCCTGGGTTAAAAAATATGATTCTATTTAGTCTGTCAGTTAGATTATTGAAAAATATTGGATATGTATTTTTAATTTGATCAAATCAATAAAAATTTACAAAGATAAATGCATCAAAGATGTGTGAAGGAGTGTGTGTGTGTGAAGGAGTGGGGGCTTGTAACGTCACTTTCCAGTAGAAAGTGTATGGTAAGTGACGTCACATGAGTTTTCATTGACCTGTATCGTTTTAATTTTTTGTTTAGTCGAATACCCTATCGTTTTTAAATATAATTATTGTATTGTTTTTTCCAGTGAAGTGTACTTCAAGGACTTGTCCTCGTCAAAGTCTCTGCCTATCAGAGAGGTCAAAGCGGAGCACATTGGCAAGCTAGTCACACTCAGAGGTAAGCATCAGTCATTTCTATTTAGAGTATGATTACTATCTTCTTTCTATTCTGCTGTCAGCTCATCAAGTTTAATTGTAATGACTCAGTAGGCCGGGATGATTCATTTTATGTGGATGGAGAAATCGGTTTTTCTTTTTTAGATATTTTAGGATTTGTCTCGAAAACTATTTAAATTTTTCATATGTAGCAGAGCCCTTGCTCTTAAAGCTTGGTTACTTACAGGTATCATCAAGAAACGAAATCTTCATTCTACTATGTGAAAATATGAAAATCTTCAGGTTTTGTTTGTAGGAATGTTCAAACAATTGTCGTGAACAAACATTAAGCTTATAAACTTTTAAACTTCCCCAACCAGGCATAGTAACCCGCTGCACGGACGTGAAGCCCCTGCTGGTGGTGGCCACGTACTCGTGCAGCGCGTGCGGCGCGGAGACGTACCAGCCGGTGCGCGCGCTGCAGTTCACTCCGCCGCCGTCCTGCACGGCCGACGACTGCCGCCTCAACAAGACGGCCGGCCAGCTGCATCTGCAGACCAGGGGTTCCCGCTTCCAGAAGTTCCAAGAGCTGAAGATTCAGGAGCATGTAAGTTTTTGTTTCATTCAATCTAATATGTTTATTCACACACAAGGTGTCAATTCTGTAGATCTTACCTGTTTATGTTGGTATGTCGAAATAAAGTAAGGGGCTGCTATCGTATTGGGTGGCTATCTATGGTGAGTATAACTATATGAAAATTAATCACACACTGTTGTTTAATTAATGGTTCCAATGTTTGTAAATATGTGAGTACAATTTACCTAAATTTCTTTAGGAAATTAATAAGTTTACCTCTGCTGGTGATACTTTGTTCTTTAAGTAGCATACTCTGGGTGCATCGTCCTCACATAATATTAAATTAATTTTTGTATACTAAATTTTGTAAAATCATTATTTGAAAAGAGTAACTATGGAGTTTCTTGTCCGTTCTTCTCCATAAGAATCTACCTTTCCGAATGGACAGTAGAGTCACTTTATTAATGTAAAATTGTTATTTTACTGAACTGTAAACGATGACGTTCAAAAGTGCCGTTTAATGGCCTAATTGAAATAAACGTTTTGACTTTTTTGACTTTTAATCTCATTAGTTGTTCCTAATCTCTTTTGGCTCATGCACTAAATCACTATTATTATGAAATATGTGTAAGTGTGGGACTATAGCAGGAAGCTAAACATATTAGCTTACTTTTTGTTGAATAATCTATTCCTTTCTTGAACTAGTGCAATAGCTCATTTCCAACCATTAATCCACCACTTGATTACAGTCAGATCAAGTCCCAGTGGGCCACATCCCGCGCCAGCTGTCGGTGTACTGCCGCGGAGAGACCACGCGCCGCGCGCAGCCTGGGGACCATGTAGCAGTCACTGGAGTGTTCCTGCCGCTGCTGTCTGCTGGCTTCCGACAGATCGTGCAGGGATTACTCTCTGATACGTATCTGGAGGCGCATGTGAGTAGATACTGTGTATTGAAGACTGTTTTGGAATCTGTCATAAGATGATGGGACACATTGCATTTTTTTATTATCATAATTTGTGTCCCACTGTGGGTAAAGGCCTCTCCCTTTTTCTCCTTTCAAACCTCTCCTATCTTGTGCGCTCGTCACGCTACCTTCGCCACGATCGACCGCGACGTGCTCCCTTAGAAAATATAGCCCAGAAATGTAGCTTTTCAAACAGATTGTAGTATACAATTTGAAATATTCCATACTACAGCTTTATTTTGACATAATGATATTTATCTTATTTCTTGACAGCAGATTGAGAAATTCCTATCATAAAAACATCTATCTAAATATTTAGAAGAAATAACGATTATAATTCTTTTTTTATTCTGTAGTCCGTAAACTGCCTCAACCAAGCAGACGAGAGCGAGATGGCGGAAGCTTTGACAGAGGAGGAACTAGCCGAGTTAGCAGATGAAGACTTGTACTCGCGCATGGCGCGCAGCCTGGCGCCCGAGATATACGGACACGAAGATGTGAAGAAAGCGCTGCTTTTACTGCTTGTCGGAGGCGTCGACAAGTAAGTATAAATATAAGTTTATCTCGTCACCTGCACTTGTATGACCTTTTGTTCCCAAAATACCCAATGTGTGGTGGGCACTTACGTCAGTCCGAAAGTAAGGGCTCCATCACGTCTACCCAATCTCTCCTGTATTACAGGTTTTGTCGCACCATCGCCGCTGCCACTTATACTGGACTATCACTTGTTGTAGTAGTAAACTTTAATATTCTTTGAATCAGTTTTAAGCCACTCTCACCTCTAAGCGTCACATATACACAGTCTTTGAAACTACATCTGGTGTCAGGGGTTTGAAAAGGGTTATGTGAGAAACACATAATTTTCATATTTATCAAAAAAAAATTAAACATGGAATTTTTCCGTGTCCAGACGTCCGAACGGCATGAAGATCCGTGGCAACATCAACATCTGTCTGATGGGCGACCCAGGAGTTGCCAAGTCTCAGCTGCTGAACTACATCGACCGCCTGGCGCCGCGCTCGCAGTACACCACCGGCCGAGGTTCCTCTGGTGTCGGTCTTACTGCTGCTGTTATGAAGGTGAGAAAATACTCGATTTGTTCTGAAATAAAAGGACCGTTAACTTTACCATAGATACAAATGATAAGTTATCAAGATTTATAAAATACTAGCTGCCGCCCGCGGCTCCGCCCGCGGCTCCGCCCGCGTTAATGTCGAAAATTATCCCAAGGGAACATACTCTCAGCATAAAAATTATCATCCTTTCCCGGGACTCAAATAATTTCTATATCAAATTTCATCTAAATCGGTCCAGCCGCTCGTGAAGAAGTAACAAACATACACACACACTCACAAACTTTCGCCTTTATAATATTAGTGTGATTACTAAGTTTATGAATGCTTCAGCAAGTCTTTAAATATCTTTAAATGTACTGTGTAATCTAGTGTTCATTGCAGTATAAACTGAACGAAAACTAAACCTCTAGCTACTAGCTAGTCTAGCTAAAGTTTTTATATCTATGAGACTTCAAGGCGCTTAAGTATTCTTGAATTTAAACAGCCATGAGATCAATTCAAACGAGCATGTTCTTTGATGGGGATAAAGTATTAATTATGGATACTTAAATATGTATGTTATGTTATCTTTAAACACACTGGTTTTTTTCCATAGGACCCATTCACGGGCGAGATGATGCTGGAAGGCGGCGCGCTGGTGCTGGCGGACCAGGGCGTGTGCTGCATCGACGAGTTCGACAAGATGGCGGAGAACGACCGCACCGCCATCCACGAGGTCATGGAGCAGCAGACCATCAGCATTGCCAAGGTTTGTTAATACATTCTCAGCTATTTAGAATGCTGTGGGACTAGATTTCAATCTAGATAGTCAGAAAACACCTACAACACCTGAAGCTCTCTCTATACAAGTGAAATTCTATCAGTGAAAACTATTGTCTATTGTAGAGCCAGTTTGTAAAGCCTCTGGACTATTTCATGTTTCATGGTACCTTACCTTTTATCGTTGATATTTGTGCTGTGTTCAAAACACCGTTTTTTACATCTTGACTTCTAGCAACCTAAGAAAATAATTGGTATTAAAAGTTAAAGAAGGAGAAATGGTCATCATTCCTCCTTACATGTGTAATTCTATCGAGTTTATTGATAGTTTATAGTATCTTTGTTTGAAAAACCACCTTGTAACTGTCGCTCATGTCTCCAGGCGGGTATAATGACGTGCCTGAACGCGCGCGTGTCGATCCTGGCGGCGGCTAACCCGGCGTACGGGCGCTACAACCCCAAGCGCACCATCGAGCAGAACATCCAGCTGCCCGCCGCGCTGCTGTCGCGGTTTGACTTGCTGTGGCTCATCCAGGACAAACCTAACCGGTAAGTAGTCATGTTTGTAACTTAGATACGAGAGCTGCAAGTGGCAATGCTCGTGCTGCTGAACCTGTAGTTTTAAATTCGTTCCAAAATAAGTATCAAGTTCGAAACACACCCCCGTCCCCTGCCGTCCTCCCACATCGAAGCGAGTGGGAGACGAGTTTTTTTAAAGTCCTGGCAGGCTTTAATTTTTATTAAGGCCACATTCATGTTTGGTTGCGCCGTTGATAACCTCATATGTTGACCTGCTATAGACTACTAAAAAAAAAACTGCATGCAGGTAACAACATTAATAACCAGTCTTAATTAAGCTCTGGCCAAACTGAAACGCGAATAACTTCGTGACAACATTCTACGCAATCCTGCGTAGAATGCACGAAGTTATTCGCTGACGCCGATTGTTAATAATGTGTATGGAGGTATTCAAACAGGCGCGAATAATCGCCGGAAACCAAGGATTCGCCTCATTGTGGCCAGTGCTGTGTCGTTGCTAACCGGGTGTTGGAGGTCCAACATAAATATTTGAATATGAATGTTTCTCCATAGTGAAAAGGACTTGGAGCTCGCCAAGCACATAGCCTACGTGCACCAGCACTCCACACAGCCCCCTACAGAGATCCGCGCGCTGTCCATGCGCCTGGTGCGACGCTACGTGGCGCTCACCAAGAGGAAGAATCCCGCTGTACCCAACCATCTCACCGACTACATCGTCTGTAAGTATAATACCTCATACCTAAATATAAAGCACACATCTTCCAGATTTGTATAAAAGGGAAACTGACTGACATTACCGAGACTAGGAACATGAAAGTTTAACCAAGGGGTGACTTAAGGGAAAATCGTTTGTAATAAATCTACGCGGACGAAGTCGCTGGTGAAGTGCTATTAGGTGAAAATAACGATTGCTCAGGAACCGGACGTCGATATATTTATGTGCACTCATCGATCGTTGATCAAAATGTGTATTAATTTTTTTAGTTATAAATGTTTATAAGATGAATTCTATGTTGTTGACTTGCTGTACGCTTTGGGGCATACTGTAAGTTAAATCAGCAACTAGCTTTAACCGGCGACTTCGTCCGCGTGGAATAGTTACTTGGGGCAGACATTTCTATTTTTAGATTGTAAAGTTTCAGTCAATGCTACTGAACAGAGAAAGAATAGATAGATAGATATAATAGTTTAACAAATGTTCGACGTGATTCTTTAAATTGGCATAACTTTATATTTATAAGCCGATTGACATGAAACAAGCACTTAATATTAAGTGAAGCTTACCACAATTTGTTAGTGAAAACCACATCTAAATCGGATAAGCCGTTTCTGAGATTAGCGTGCACAAACGCACAGACAAAAATTCTAACAATCATTGTTTTGGGTGCTATTTGCGTTGGTAAAGGTCCCAATAATATTTTTTCTCATATATCTTCCATGTACAGACAGCGATCCGTTACATTTTATTATATGTATAGAAGATTATTACGAAATAAATAAATATATTAGGATGTTGTGAGTGTGTGGTGGATGTGGAGGAGGAGCATGTTCCCTTGGAATGAGCTGGTGGCTAGTGATCCAATAAAAAAGAACTGTCAAGAAACTACCAATGTTTATCAATATAATTATGAGACGTAAAGGATGTTCATTCTGTCTGTCTTATTACACACAGTGATGATATTCTTAACGATAAATGAATTCCACAAAGTCAACATGAGTAAAACAAACACTAAGTGTGTCCTTACCGAGCGCCGCTACCCTTGCAGCGTCGTACGTGGAGCTGCGGCGTGAGGCGCGCTCGGCACGCGACGTGACGTTCACGTCGGCGCGCAACCTGCTCGCCGTCCTGCGCCTCTCCACCGCGCTGGCACGCCTCAGGTATGGAACACACGCACTGTTATAAACTTGCATTCATTCGTTAACACCTGGAACCTACAACATATTACAAATTCTAGAATGATGGATTGAACTTCCATCATAAACATAGTCTGTTTGCCAATGACGCTTGAATTCCTTTTTTCGCTTTAGTGGTGCGGACCACTAAAGCGAAAGATATTTTTATGTTACTCAACAGTTTACATTTGCTAAAAAAACCTTTTTGTTTAGGTTGTCGGATGTTGTGGAAAAGGAAGACGTTTCCGAAGCAATCCGCTTGGTAGAGATGTCGAAGCAGTCTCTATCTCCAGTTGATGAGAACGTGCAAAGGTAAAAATATGTACAACCTGAAATTTTTGTTTTCCCGCAGCGATGAGTCTGTCTTGGTAATACGATCGAATAATGAAAAATAATAAATTTAAAATCAAGAAATGGTAGAATAACAATTGTGATAAACAAAAAAAATATATACTACGCGCGGGAGCTTATTTTGCTCTGAACATTTTTGAATCGCTTTTCACTATATCGGCGAACCGCCCGCCGCTCTGCCAGTGGTACCTACGTCACGTCTAGTGAGTTACTATTGCTTCTCACGCTTTCGAGTTTATGAATATTTTTAGTTCGTTTAACTTTATGTTTCCACAGTACTACTGATGGCTAATCGTTCTGCCGCGAGAAAACAACCATTAAAATTTCAGCGTTTATACTTTATTTCCTTTTTATTTCTTGTATAATGTTTTAGAGATAAATATTCGAAACTAATAATTTGTTATGGTTATCCAGGGGTATAAGTTCGACGGACCGAATCTTCGCGATTGTGCGCGACCTGGCTGGCTCCAACCAGACTGTCAAGATCGCTGACGTCATCGAGCGCTGCGTAGACAAGGGATTCAAGCCTGATCAAGTAAGTTTTTAATCCTACAACTACTGAACGACAGTCAAACACGGTTGTAGTTCACAGAAGCCTGCCAGATTCGGTAATATCCCTGAATCATTTAGGACTAGTAGGGTTGTAATCTTTGGGGCACGCCACTATTGCGGCGATAAGTCTCTCTATGAGGAGTGGCTAGAGACAGGGCTTGGAAACCGGAAAAAAATACGAACCTTTAACCCCAATTAAACGGTTATAAGCTACAAAAGTTCGTAAAAGGTTTTGTGGAATTAACCGGTTTTGAACGGATTTTGTCGCCTACCTCCAATGCGCAGCCGTACTAAAGTATAAGAACCGGCTGCACTATTGCCCCGCCAAAAGCGGACGCCGCGTGTTGTCTCGTGAAATAAACCGGTTCATTAGGGTTCTTCATAACGCTCTTTTAACGTTTCGACTCCGAACGAAATAAACGATAAAACCGTTTTATAACATTTAATAACCGGTTATTTTTAAACCGGTTCCAAGCCTTGGTTAGAGAGGCGCCGATAGACGGACAAAACATTTAAAAATTCTAAGTAAAACAGATACTTCAATTTGATTACCTGGATTACGAGAGTACAGAAGCACTGAAACCCTTATACAAATAATTAATAAATAAATATATAAGGTTCATATCCACAGACACCCTTACTTACACGCCCTGACCCACTCATTACAGACACAGTTACACTCTTTAGCTTCTCTAATTTTCTGTATCACAACCACAACCCTAATTAGACGAACGGATGACCCTGATAACACAGGATTTTCCTAGCATCGGGCACAAAAATTGACCATAAATGTAAAATCTTTAGTATGTAACTTGCATTGTATCCTTTCTCTCTGCAAATAAAATTTTATTATTATTTATTTGCATGTAGTATAGGTAAATTAATTCGTCAGTTTTCTAGATTCACTCTTGTAAACCTCCCATTTTTGTTATAGGTGGATGCNTCTAATACAGTTACTTTGACTACAGAAAGTTGTAAATATTTTTTAATATTGTCAAATCGAATTCGTCTAATTCGAAATCGGAGTTTAATTTTAGATCGATTAAAACTTTTAAAACACAATCCTTTAGTTTCAAAAAGCGTCCAATCATATCAGCCATACTGCTCCATCTTGTCTTGCAATCTAGTATTAATGTCATTTCCTTTTTATGAGTTTCAATGACATATTTTTGTAACAAATCATTCTTTGTAGGGGACTTACGAAAAAGTTTGACTATTTTTCTTACTTTATCGATGAGGTTTTTGTAAATAAACTCAGGTCTTTCTGTTTCGAGCAATTGTGCTTCAACATAATTCAAAGCATCGTCACCGCCTTGATGATCAGAATTGTCACCTTCACTGTCAGTTTCTAATGTTTCAATGTGAGGATTTAGCGGTGGAACAGAAGAAAAGGTTTGTTGAAATTGGTATTTATACAACACGTCAATAACAGCTAGCTGGATTCCATGCACCAGACAGAGCTGATGGTGGCCTTCAAAACTTTTTCCCATTTTAGTCATCACACTGGCACCATCTGTAGTAAAAGCTCGTGTAAAAGGGCGTGTCAGACTCTTACTGACTAAATAAAACCCATCCGTGCGNTGAAGTCGTTGTTTTAGGTATTGGATACCTACATCTGCTGTCATGGAGCCTGATATCCTGACTAATCCTAGGTTCGTGTAACCACTTTCTAAATCTTTATTATGTACATTAATGTTTATGTACCTCTTATTATTAGTTGCTGTATATTCATCAAAAGTCAAAGTAAATCGTTCCTGATCACGAGTCTTCAAAGTCTTGAACTGCGTTTTTATTTGATTTTTCAGATCATCGCTTTTCTTTTGTACTATATGGGTTATAGAAGCTGGTGAAGTCGGTAAATTATAACCAGACTTCTTAAATAGTCTTCGCAAATCTTCCGATGTGCAAAACTTACTCAAAGGGATACCATCCAAGGCGGTCATCCTTGAAACAACTAATTCCATTGAATGAGAACTATGAAAATAGTCTGAAACCCGACTTTTCTTTCGTACTGGTTCATCTTGTACTGCTAATTAGGGTGAGCTGGAGATAAGAGTTGGCGCTTATTACACAAGTGTTTTAAGTATGAGAATAATATTACATAGTTAATTATATTATTTAATACAACTTCCTGCTACTTATTACTACAAACCACAATAATTAAAATTATAAAAAGATTGTAATACCGTAATCACGGTATTGGCTCGTCAGTACCGGTATTGAAAAAAGACCAAAATATATCCGTGATTACGGTTTTACGGGATCCCGTAATACCGGTATTGAAAGCCCTAGTACCTACATACGTCACATCTAGTGAGTTACTATTGCTTCTCACTCTTTAGAGTTTATGAATATTTTTTAGTTAGTTTAACTTAATGTTTCGACAGTACTACTGATGGCTAATCGTTCTGCCGCGGAAAAACAAGCATTAAAATTTCAGCGTGTAAACTTTATTTCCTTTTTATTTCTTGTTGTTTCTTGTTGTATGTTCTAGAGATAAATATTCGAAACTAATAATTTGTTATGGTTATCCAGGGGTATAAGTTCGACGGAC
>NDFZ01003756.1:0-24549 GCA_002192655.3 Mamestra configurata
CCGGGTGAACAATTATTTATTACATAATGTGTTGAACACTGGTTAAATACACTACCAAAACCCCGACCAAATTGGTCTGAAAAAACATAATTAGTATTAATGTTGACATTATCATGACAGCTACCTACTGGATGAGCCAGCGGGGGTGTGGGTGTTATGGGCTGAGGCTGTGGTGACTGGGAGCAAGCACAGCTGCAAGAAAGGTTATTAGTCAGGGACTCATACCTCTCTGCATTGTACGTTACCAGGTCCACCAACTCATTGGCCTCCTGCATGCGCTTACTCAGGNCTGAGTAAGCGCTCTGTTGAGAAGCCTCATATTTACTAAAGATATCCTTTAGTACATTTTCCCTTATAAACAGTTCCTCCTGAAGACGCTGAGTGTCATTGTCATGCATTGTTTTCCATAATTCTAATTCACTATAACAATCTTGTAACTCTTGCTTTAAACTAAGTTTGTTTAGTCTAAGTTTTGTATTTAACTTGTTTAATTTTTGATGTTTTAATGACTTTTGAAGTTTTCTAATAAATCGATTAATTTTAATGTATTTTTTTAACTTATTGTGACTAGTGGACAATTTGGATTTAGTAATGGTATCGTTAGTTAAATCTATTGTTACCATTGGCTCAACACATATGGGTCCCGACCCGCTACCAACTAACTCATCATATAGGCTGCAGGTCCTTGTAGACTGTTCACTGGCTTTAACAGATTCCAAGTGGGTCAAGGTGTTGTGAGCCCTGCTTAATTCCAGTTCCAACTCAGAAATGCGCCTCAATGCCAGTTCATGGGTGTCACTACAATGTTGGAAATTAGACACAAGCTGACGGAGGTGTTGATGCTGGTCAAGTATGTCCATATGCTGTACATGTAGTTCAGCCAGCTGGTTTTTAAGCTCAGTGTTCTTAAGATTAATATACTCTATTTCCACCTCACTATCTTCCCTTTCTTGCAGCAGCTTATTGCACTGGTCCTTGCTAGATTCTAGTTCTTTCAATGTAGCCCTCAGTTTGTCCTCAAAGGATGCAGCTCTACGGGTCAACATGTTGAGAAACTGACCCAAGAGCGCCCTGGAATGAGAGAAGAGACAGCTAAGTGTTGGAAAGAAAATAAAAAGAGAAAGATAATTATAGAAAGTAGGTATCTAGGATGAAGGGCAGAATGGAAAGTTTAAAACAAAATAAACTAAGGTTAAGATGGGTCTGTTTTCTCAATTATGGAATGTTACTTAATACAATTATTAATATGTGAGTCCAATTGAGATTCTTATTTACTTAGAAAGAAAAGGGAAAAACACAAATCATATTAGAGGGTACTACCATTTAAAACGATTTTAAATTTAAATAATTTGATAACCAATGATTACACATGAAAATGTTATCACTAATAACAGTATTATGATTTCTTTATGGATTAAACGTATTTCATGTAAATATTTCTGCATAAATTTGAAAACTATAGCAATTTTATTAAGACACTAAAAATTGTTGTTTAGTACGTAGCTCAATAGGACGAAGTGTAAATCATTGATGGGCAATAAGATGTAATTATGGGAATTACGTAAATAAGCTTTAAATTAAAAGAAATTAAAAGAAATACTCCCCGGGTTTGGTGGTGGTTTCAAATCCGTCCGTTGGATGACAGCTGCTGGAACTAGTTTATTTATTACTCATTGACTTTGCAATGAAACAACTCACAAACACAGATACGTGGTTCTTATAACTAAATCTATCGTATTTATGTACATTTATTACTTATTTATCACGAAACATATTAATTTTATAATTAATTCTAACACGAAAAATTTTGACGACCGGCTACCAGTGTTGCCAGTCATAATGTTTAAAACTAGGGAAGGTACGTATTTACGCGACCAAGTTTTTACACCAGGTATTTGCTTCCAAGTACGTACACCAGGTACCGACCCGAAATACTTGCAAGACTTCAAAGTATTTTATACGGCTACTCGGACTCGCTCCGTCTCGGGGCTCGACGTCCGGCCGACTCCGACTCTCGCTCGCCGCACGATTTCGCAAATGCGATCATGCTCCTTATTTGTAAGAGACTACAGGACAATTTCGCATGCAAGTATTTTTACTTTAATGGTTTATCTTTGCAAGTATTTTTCTGTTAACGCCATTGTGCTCCTTATTAATATGATGTCAGGGTTCATTTTCCTATGCAAGTATTTCTACTTTAATGGTTTATCTTTGCAAGTATTTATTTGTAAACGCGATTGTGCTCCTTATTAATAAGCCATCAGGGTTCTATTTCCTATGCAAGTATTTTTTCTTCCAAGGGCTCTTGGATGGACGGAATAGAAGTAGAAACTTTTATCGTCTGTAAGTAGGTATTTATTTGTAAAGGCGATTGTGCTCCTTATTTAATACAACATTACGGGTCAATTTCCTACCCAGACAGAAAATACTTGAAAGTCTCCCGAGCCCTGGTTTTCGGACCTGGTTTCTTAAAGGAGACGTACTTGAAAGACTTGGTACTCGATTTTGCAAGTACGACACATGCCTATTTAAAACACTAAGTTTTCGACACAAATGTAATTTTGTTGAATAATAAATAAATAAATAAAAGAGCCTTGCTGACGCTGCCGCTGTCCGTGCGCAGGTGTACGACATGTTCTCGCCGTCGGTGATGGCGCTGTGCGGCACCGCGCCGCACACGTGGCTGCGCGGCGTGCTGCAGCGCGACGACGTGCGCGTGCTGCTGGTGCAGTCGCTGGCCACGGCCGCGCTGTACGGGGACCAGCTGTGCGACGCGGGGGGCGGCCTGACTTGTGAGTAGCACGGAAGTAGCCGCAGGACGACACTGTAGCATGCCGGAACTTGTATTTATTACCGGCCCGGTAGAGCGTGACAAAATACGCAAAGCCTCGGTCTAAATGATCCCCCATTTGGAATCTCAAAGAAGGACCATTACACTATAACCGCTCCTGTCTCCGCACTTGTACCTCCAACCTTAACACAAACTTCGCCGACAACGCATACATTTTTCTTTCTTACCAGCAAAACTTTATTTTTCTGCCATTTTGTTTTCAATAATAACAATTTTGAATCAAACTTTCAAAACATTTTTCTCCTTATTTAAGACGTACCTACATAATAAATAGTTTGACGCTAATAGGAACAACTCTTACATTTATTAGAAAAAAGATTAAAAGCAATGAAGAGAAAATGCTAAAATTGCCCAAAATATTCAATAACTTTTTGTCCCTTCGCAGTGCGCGAGCCGCTGCTAGGAAGACGCGCTATGTACCGCGCGCCGCACTACGGCGACCAGCTGCTGAAGATGGCGCTGCGGCAGATCGCGGAGACTCCCGACATGCACCAGGCATACAACAAGTACTACCTCGCAACGTGAGTACCGCTAACTGTTCGTGCACTACGGCGACCAGCTACTATAATTTCTGTAATGACCCCATCTTTCTACGGGCTCGAGCCGGAAGTCGGTGTCAAAAAACGAAGAAACAAAATTAAAAGCACCGACTTCCGAAATTACAATTATTTTAGTTTTTGTTAAAAATAACTGTAGTGTTTTTATTTTAAAGTCGGTTGTATTTTACTTGGCAAATTATTCGTACCAAGCTTCAAGAATATTGATTCAAGGAATCACATTTTTCATACAAACTTCCACCCCCTTTTTCACCTACTTAAGGGATGAATTTTCAAAAATCCTTTCTTATCGGATGCCTGCATCATGTAAGGAATATATTCTCCAAATTTCAAGTTCCTACGACCAGCGGTTTGGGCTGTCCGTTGATCCATCAGTCAGGAAAAAGCATTTTATATATTATGTAGATAGACATTCCGAGAAATTGTGGACTGACATAAACTGGAGACCAGCTGTCTGGTCTAAAATTTGCTTTGGTGTGATAGTTAAATTGGAAACTTGGCCCCTCATTGATCTTTGTTTTCTCTGAAAAGACCAATGAGAGCTTTGTTTCCAGGTTTACTATCATACGAAAATAGATAAATTGTAGACTTGTGTTCTGATTGCTCGCCATTTTATTATAATCCACAATTTCGTGGAATGACATCGCGAGATTATAGACCGTCAAATTTTTATGCGTAAAAAAGTATTCCAAATGTTCAGTTGACTACTTATCGAGAGTTTAGAATCTCTTAAGTTATTTTACAATCTTACGGAGTTTGCTATTTTCCGGTGACATATACAACCTGTAACATAATAAACGCAATACCTCTTAAGGGGTCATTGTACTCATCATGGGACCTTCATTATGGGACCAACACTGATATCGCAAATAAAAACAACGATTGTCCCATATATTTATGTGCGCATACTTCGATAAAGTGTATTGAACAGCTGTTTTTTGTTCGCGAGTACAATGTCCCCTTAAGAGATATTACGTTTATTCTGTTATAAACACGTTGTATATTTTCTACTCGGCATGTGTTATCCCCAAACGAGAGAAGATGCTCATACCCAGTTATAGAAATAGCAGTGAGTAAAAAAGTGGCCCCACGGCCCACATGTCACAGCTACGCCGGCCTGGAGACGGACATCTTGCCGGGCGTGGTGTCGTACCGGCGCTACGTGCTGCCGGACGCCGCGCGCGTGCTGGCCGCGCACCTCAGCGGCGCCGAGCCCGACGCGGCGCGCGTGGCGCACGTGCGCGGCGCCGTGCTCGCGCTGCAGGCGCACGCGCACCACAACCCTGACTACCTCATGGACGAGATCTTCATCAACTGATGGCACTCCGGCGCCCCGAGGTGATCCTACCTTCCCGCTACTTCTTACTTCACGACGGTCGATTTGTTATAATTCTGTGTCCGAACTTCTAATGGAAATGTAATATTCGCAGTTCTGTTAGCAACGGCAAAAAAAGTTGATGATATTTCGCGGTTTCAAACCGTTGATGGCATTTGTAGAACATTTAGTTCTAGTCGTTTTACTTTAAGAGGTAGGAGATTCTACCTAGCAGTAGTGAAGTTAGATATCCATTTGTAAAATGTAATCATAATGTTTTAGTCTGTTGGTTAGTGCATCCATGACACGTGAGGTCAACATTTTAGACGCTGTGCGTCGAATCTCCTTTTATCTATAAGTTCTTATATTTTAAGCAGGAGCGTCTATTTAGAAATTAATTTGTACGGAATGGCCTGAAATTTAATAATTACAACTGTCCTCACATTTTCGAGACAGCTACCACGCTAGCTACACCCCGCGGGTCTTTAATTGTATAGTGATTAGGTTACTTCCAGGCAAGCGTGCGCTTAAAATGCATTCATTACTTTCTTAGGTTATTCGGAAACTGAAACACAACAGCAGCATTTGAGAGAGCCTTGAATCAATTAAATTAAACGCTATGTATTTCCTCGATATCATTGTCTGGCTGCTTAAATTATTTATTTAGCGGAGGATCAGTCCGCCGGCAATTCTCGTTACATTATGCTCGGTATTGCGACCTAATGTCGTCGATTTCTTCCGCGGGGAGAGCATGCGAGCATTACATGTTGTTAGTAAGCGTTGTATCTTTGGAAGGCTTAGTGAGCGTACAGTAGAAAAGGTTCAGCAGTACAATTTGTCTTAGCCTGTTTATTGCGCCCAGTCCGTACAAATAGCTTAGGGACGTTCTTAAGATATTTTATGATTACCAAACAATACGTTATAATTATGCTAAACATACATATAACTTGTGTCCAAGGACGATTCTGTTGATTGTGACTAATGAGTTGCCTCGGTCGTGACTGTAATCCTGCCGAGCCGGTTTATAAGTACACGTTAACATAGTAAACTATATGTTACACCGACACTATCAACATTATTATGTATATTTAAATAGTTATACCTACTGCACACAATTTTCTCGCAGTTACATTTTGTACACTAACATATTGTGTAGGTTTGGTTTTACATATTTACCGCTGAAAAAGCATCCAACCTCATCACATCATACATGACATCTATAAAAATAGAAAAGTGTTGCATTGTAATTGAATTGTTTGTGTCCTAAGAATTATACCGTTTTGTGTAAGTACCTATATAATAGAGTGCATACATATACAGCACAGTTAAATAAACATGTAAATATATTGAGTTAGGAGCTACTTGTAATACTTAGTACACGGTACATCAACATGGCGGCTACTAAGTAAGTTCTTTATATATAAGACTGGTTTTTAAGTACAATGCTGTGGTAATAGGACACGTGACGCGGCTTATATGCGGTCTGATATTATGATTGACATATGACAAAATGGTAATTAGTGTCGTAAAATATATTCAGCAGAACAATTACCAATATCTTTTCAAAAATTAAGGGTAACTGCAAACTATGCCCCTACAGTTCTGCATTATATATATATATATATATTTTATGTGTATATATGGTTCGATGTACACACTCCTGTTTCTGTTAGACTTACAACTTTCTAATCAAGTAAATCTCATAACTTACCAAGAAGTTGTGTCGATATGAGGTATCCACTCTTACGGTTGTAAAAAACCATTTGATATGCGATCACCGATCAATGACGTGCGTGTATCTTTATCAGCGTACAGCATTGATAACATAATTCTTAGGATATTGCGTCCTTCAGGACAATCAGAGATACATTCATAAGCACTAGATTATAATTGTTTTATGAAAACCCAGATCTTGCCGGTTAAGGAACAAAGAGAAACGAAATATGTAATATGAATATGCTTTTGTTGTCTGCTTCATTTGAAAATATGTAGTTTTTAGTTTATCAAGTTTATGTATGTGTATGTAATATACAGGGTAACTTAATTTATTGGCAATATTTCAGGGGATGATAGCAAAGTACTCATGATTATGATAACCAATATGGGATGAACCCTAACGCAAAAAATTGCACTGAATAGCTCTTTTTATTTTTCAGAGCTGATGGTATAGAAACGTTGATATTCGCGAATTCCCCAAAAATATTGGCATTCTGTTAAACCTGTCAGTCCTGTCAGTCCTGTCACCCTGTGTTACAATATGTAGTATAGATGTTGTTGACCCGTTGTTGTCTGTGTCGTTATGTTGTTATATATTCGCGTACCTATTTACTGTTAACTCTATAAATTTTCTTCTCTCTAGAAATAAAAACAATGCGTTTTGTTTCGATGGCATTTGTTTGTATTTGATAACACGAATAAGTACGTAAACCAGTGTTCAAAAAATCTGCATAATAAGTGATTGTTGTATTAGTTGTAATTTGTACATAATACGTAACAGAGTTATATATTTTACTTAGATGTAGTGTAAGTAATAAGTTCTTATACAAGCTGCAGACGACGATACGACAATAAATCGAAACACTGGGAATACTAGTTCATACGAATGTTTTGTTTTTTATCATAGATTTGATGTCACTATCTGCAGACTGCAACAGATTGCTTGAAATATTTCGTCAGAATAGAGTTTTTATGACGTTTTATGCAATTGGAATGTTTCCGTGACAGGATTTGTAATAGTTTCAAAATATTCCTATGAACCAGTATCGGCAGTGTATTAATTACCTAATTGTCGTATCGATGTCTCCACATTGTACATGTAATACTATACTTGTTAGAATATAATCTAGTTTCCAGAGACCTATCTCGTTGGGATTGTCTAATTTGCCGAGTCGATCTCCTCTTTAAGATAAGCCGGAGATGATTTACACGTACTTACAAATTGGGCCCATGCAACAAGTAACGTCGTTGCGGAAAATGGAAAATATGTGCATTCAGAGAAACCGATTGTTTCGGAATAGTTTACCGACTTATAATTGCCTGTAAATTGGAATCACAGCTATTATCTCTATATCCTTCGTATCGATCAGCTCTGACTCAATACAAGCGCAGCGTTTCAATCTACGAAACAATACGTTTCTTTGACTGTCACTGCAATTTTAAACATTGCAACAGCAACCCTAGAAATAAATACTTTAAGTTGTAAAGGGGCCGTGTTACTGATTTAAGGGTTTCGTCGAAATAAGACCTTCTTGTGTGAACCAACGAACCCAACGATGTTGTCAATTTTGTCATTATTTTGATATATAATAAATATGTTGTCTTTTTGCATAATTTTCTTATTTCCACGTCTTAATCTGCGTTTATTTTTTAGTCAAAGATTCATCATATCCATAGTTTTGTAATTATACCGCTCTTACCAGGTAATTTATTAAGTTTAACCTTTTAAAGCAATTTCCTTTTTATATTATAACATAAGTTATAAACAAAATATAATGTCTTCGTCGATACATGTACCTACTCTAGTTTGGCAGGGCTTCGACATAATACTGAATAATCATCTCAAATTGTTAGTGACTAACACTATCTAAGCCAGCGCATACCCAATTACTTTAAAACGATATCAACGTATCATGCCAATACATTAATTATGCCTTTGGTATTGAATTATTTTCGCGGCTATAAAAATAAATACATGTGTCGTTTATTCAAGTGCACTTCCTGATTTCTTTAATCACCTTCTAGTTTTGGTTAAATATGTATCAATTCTATCCACAAAATTTCTGAATGAAATGAAAGCATAATAATGCAGATTATATTTCTAATAAATAACTAAAAAAATGGTTTGATATCCTAAATAATAAATGTACCGGTAGCAAGTAAAAAGGTTTGTAATTTAAAATAGCGCGCGGAACCGGCGTGCGAGCGAGAGGCGTGCGTGCGAGCGAGATAGCAAGCAGCAGGTAACAGACATGGCGTCGCGCTATTCATTGTGCCGGCCAGCGACAGCTTAGTAAGGATGAGGCGCCGAGAACACTGTAAGTATGGACACGAATAGGGAATACAGACAAGTGAGCGATCTTGTGAGCCACACAAATAAATACGTTTCTTACGCATGTATGATCCTTATAAAACAGGAATAAAATCTAGATAATAACAATAATGTACCTACCTAATAACGCTAACATAAATTCAACAATCTATTCACTCCTGTTAACAAAGAATATTGCAATGATCATGACATTGCTTCTAAAAAATTGTAATGTCTTTTAAAGCGGTGAGCACTGAGCAGTATTTACACAAGTAGTAGCCGAATTAGTTAGGATTCCGGAATATGTATGAAACAAACCCGTTGTTGAATTATAAATATTTGCACGGAGTCAATATTTTGCCGGTGGTAGTCGTGACCGGAATGTCCACAGTGTCCTAACATGCGCAACTTTTTTTATCAGCGATTTATTATCAGGCCAGTATTATATAACCGTCGGTGTGTGTGTGTTCTATCTCGCTCGCACGCGCGCGCCCCGCCGTACCGGCGAGTGTGCGAGCGAGACGCCGCATGTTGCATTAAATTTCGATCGTATTCTGTAATGTTTTGTCCAATCGCGTCCGATCTCTGCGTGTTCCGGTTCTTTGTCATCAATGGGTTGCCGGGCGAGTCCATTTGGAGTGCCACTCGAAAATGTTTTACGCTATATTTAAACGAGATTTTGAGCCATGAAGCGATTAGTAATCCGTCCGATGGTTCTATCTATCGTTTCGATGGTGATTTTCGTTCCGGGGCGCAGTATTTAGCGCGATCGCTGTTAGGCCCTTTCGGTATTAATGAGTCGTGCCCACTTCAGCTGACTGCGTCGTACGCAAGGCTACTCTAACTAAACTAGTAGTAGTCCGGCGCTCGAGGGAGACGGTCGGGTGCGGTCGCGTGCGAGCGATATGCGGATATGTTATTGAGGTTTAAAATGTTTTTGGAACGTTTCCCGGCGGCGCGAGGGCTGTAGAAACTCGTGCGGTGCGGTCTAGTAAGAGACTTAGTGCGCAGTGAGCTCGGACGGTGAGCACGAGGACGGGGAGCGAGCGACGCTCAATAATGCTCAAGTTCCTGACGCACAAGCTGCGAACGCATTCGTTGAATGAGGAGAGCGTTTCCGAGAAGGTGGGTGTCGGCGCGAGTGAGCGCTGCGAAGGTCACTCCGACACCAGAAAATGGCCGCCGCAGAACAAAGGAGCCGCGCGGTCGGGCCCCACGCCCAGCGCCGGGCCCCGCGCGCGGCCGGGCCCCAGGCCCAGCGCCGAGGCTCGCTCGCTGACGGGCCGCTTGTTGTTGCAGGTGGAGGAGCGCGACTCCGGCACCGAGTCGGACGACGAGGCCGAGCGCGCCGAGGCGGGTGAGTGCAGCACATCACACACACTCGCAGCTCGCACGGTGTCCCTCGCCGCCACCCGGTGGCGAGCTACTGCCGGCTGACACGTTACTCCAGAATAATTGAAAATCGATTTTGCAATCCGTCACACGAATAGGAATCTGTACTTACCTATTTGATATCGCTCAGGTGAAAATGTCATGGAATAAAAACAATATACAATCTAGGTGGATAGGTACCTTGTGTATGTTAATCGCTAGTATTATTAGAATCTTATTAGCATACTGACCCACCCAGGTGCGGCTCGTATTGTTTATTTTCTATTGAATTTACCAGAAAAGCCTGGATCGTACGATGATTGACAAGCAGTTATCAGTTCACCTCTGTAGATTTCCGCTGTGCTCAGAGAACAGTGGGCAGTCTACGACCGGCTACTGAGTGTGATAAAGGCCATTTCTTTGTTAATGTCTGGGATGACCTTGACGGGCGACCTTGAACTTTTATCGACGTTATCCGAGGTAAATTGAAATATTACGATGATATCTATTAAGAGGTGCTTCTGTCGCTAATATTGAAACCGGTTTTAGATCCAGGAAGGGCTGTATTATCGCTCTTATTACTGCTATTATCTCGCACAGCAATACTCTCTACACTACTGGGACTGAGTAATAACCGGCACAAAGAAATTATAGATAGGCCTACCAAGCGTTCTTCTAATGACATCATGGCTTGCTACACTGGTTCCAATAGTACATGGGTTGTAGTTTTTTGTCGGCATGTTCTGTCATGCCATACGCCTATTACCAGAGTATAAGCCAGATTGATGAGTTGTAATCAATTTAAAGATAAATTAAACTTCTTAAGCCCAATGGTTTTGTGCTGTACTTACCTGGCAAAGTGTAGCTTAAAAAGGTGTGGTTCTTGACAGACAATAGCAAAACTGGGAACCCAAAGCCTTATGTAGGAAGTCACCCAGTATTCCTTTGTTTCCACACCCGGAGTGTACTCAGCATTGGTTATCCAGATTTCTAATGACCAGGGGAGCTCGATCGATAAGTAGATCTGAAAGCAGTTTAACTAAATATTAGTTAGACTACCTATTAACCAGTATTAAAGACTGATAATAGTGTGACATGGCCCTAGCATTTTTTTTAAATATTAGCCTTACTACCCAGAAGTTCTTTGTCTTGAACGCTCCCATAAAACAAGCTGGCAAATAGAGCTGGTTTTATAGCGAATGATTTGCTATGACAGGATCAACTTTCCAGCCTGCTGCGTTTTTTACGATTTGACTACAACATTTAATTCACTATTGATCACAGTTTCCGGGTCTCCTACACTACACGTGTCTAACATTGCCTCAACTATCCTTGTACTGCAAATTGCAATACATCACTAATAGGCAGATAATATTTCAGGTCCTTTGTATGTTTTCATAATAAACACACAATTTTATGGGTTTGCTTCCAAGTCGTGACATTTCGAAAGCTTAGAAATGATAAAATGTGAGCGCAATGTAATACTAATAACCGATTGCTGTATAATTTAATAAACTATAATTATTAACTATATAGCAATCAATTCAGAATTGAGCGTATTTCAGCGAGAAACTTAAGTATTGATTGGCATTATTGGCAACATGGTATAATTACTTAACAGCACTTGAGTAGGTCGATTGAGTTACAGCTCTGGATATTGAACCCACAGATTAGTAGAAAGCAGAGTTGTTTTCAAAGGCTGCAATATTTATCCATAAACGACTAAGATGTATGGGAAGTAGACAAAGCCTTCTTTCCATGGGAGTGGCCGGGTCTTTCGCTGGTTCTACCTACCTAGTTGATTCTGTATTTTTAATGAGTATTTTCATCATCAGAGGCGGCTCCATCCTATGTAGCGCCCGTGTGCAATCAACACCCTGGCTCCCTCTTGCAGGCCCGGACTAGGACCCGAAACCGGCTCGGGTATTTTAAAGACGGTAGACACCCTCAAGAGAAAGAAAAACTACTCAGAACCGGATTAAGCCAGCGGGCGTCTGCACCAAATTTTACCAAGGGGCTCCCGAACCTAATCTCTCTCGTCGTTACACTCTAGCAGTGTGGTCGTGGTCGTCACACTAGGGGTGGTGGCAAGCTTCACAATCCGTCGCCATTCCTCCCGTACTGTAGCTCTTATTGTAAATTCGTGGAGTGGACCATTGAGTGCAGTTTTGTCTTGGTTAATTCAACGCAATTGGTGACCTGCCGCGCGCTCTTTTGCATTCAACTTTTCTCTACACTAGTCATTCCACTCATGTATCTTCTCGACGTGTGATATGTCTAAAGAAAGTGAGGATACGAAATTGGACGATGGAAGAAAGGCGCTGCTTGATACCGAGTTCTTGGAGGATTGAGACGTTGGTTCGGAACTGTGTCCAGGTTATGCCAAGAATTCATCTCCAGCGCCACATTTTTAGAGCGTCGCTTTTTCTCTCTTTCTCTAAAAGTCCATGTCTCGGCACTGTAAAGAAATATGGGAAACACTAATGCCATGGCAAGCCGCATTTTAGTGGTCTTTGTGATGTTTCTATTTATCCATATTTTCTTGAGCGATCCATGGTGGACCTGGTGATTGCCATGCGCCGTTTGATATAATCATCGTCGGTCGATTGTTGTTTGACCGAAACCTTGAAACCTTCGTTAAATGAAAACGGGAGTTTTTGAGCAACCATTTATAAAGCGAAAAGATAATAAGCTAATTAGGTGCGTCTTGCTAACAGAATACCGAAAATATATCTGAAAGTTTCAGTTACGATCCCTGATTTCCAAAGGGCACTTTTTAACGTGATCTTTAGATCCGTTCATTTTGATTTGATCGAATACGAAAATTTCGGACAATACGCGCCCAACCTAACACGGGTGCAGGGTGTTTGAGAGCGCCAGCGAGCGATGCATGCTCTTTGAACGAGTCGCGAGCGACACTCGGCGCCCCCTGCAATCCTGCGCCCGTGTGCACTGCACACCCTGTACCATTGGTAAAGTCGCCTCTGTTCATCATGTCACTTCTAAATCTCCTTCAAATTTTCTGTCAATTCTGAGCAGATATCAATTGCGGTGCTTGTTTGGTTGATCGAATGATCTCTCCCGTTCCGGAAATACGAAATATAGACCGATAGTGCTTCGTTCTGGTGTTGATTTAGTGCCAATAGCAGACTTAAGTTGTATACTCATGGATCTTTGATTTAGTCTTCACAGTCCACTGCCAAAAATAGGCCTGTCAGGTGGCACGATGGGACTCTGCTATTTCTGATTCGAACCGGCCTCAACATCAGGTACCTTTGATTCAACACTTAGTTTGGTTGTGATATGAGCCAGTGGATCTTTCCAAATAATTACTCTCTGCTATTTAATGTTACCATGTAAAACACCTTACTCAAAGCATCATCATCATCATCTGCCTAGCCTTTTCCCAATTATATTGGGGTCGACTTCCAGTCAAACCGGATTCAGCTGAATACCAGTATTTTACGTTGAGCGGCTCCACCTAACTCAAAGCATCTTCAGATAATTGGAATCGCCCACGTTCAACTGGCAGGTATTGCACATACTTGTCAAAGTATGATATACATATATGATATATATGAGTTGTGATTGATAAATTGACACGTTACGTAACATTGTCTGTATGTGCAGATGTTAGGAAGCCCATCATAATTGAATGTGCCAAAGTCTACGCTATTAAATATGCGAGTGATTATCACACGGTTAGCGAGCCGGCCACAGCTTCGTTGATAATGTGTGCTTTGTGACGTTTTCACTTGTGATATAAACAAGACTCGATAATTTAGGGTGTGTTCGATAAATTGTATTGTCAAGAAACATTGTACTTTAACATACACAATGTCAAATCTCCGCTTGATATTTCATCATCGCTTACAGTGTCGTCTCGCTAGTTCCCGGCCTTCAGATTTTTCTGGTTCGTGCTATGTCCAGGACTTATCTCCGCGTGTTTATGGGTCCGTACCATCGTTAAGTGACCTTTACCTTTGGTCTCTACCTCACCTATAATATCTGACGATGAAAACGTTAAGTTCTTGTTGTTACATTCACAGAATATTGATGATGATCATTTCGTGAAGTGCGCCCCCTACAAATTGTATGCTTTCATGTCATGTACACCAGCATAGTTTAAATGCAATTGCTTAATGGTCTCCACGGTCATGCAACTCGGCAATTATTCGCTGAATGTTTGAAATAAAATGAATATCTGTCACTGGCTCTTATTATTGTTAGTGTTCAGCTAATGGGTTTAGTTTACAAGCTATCTTTATGGCTACATCCGTTTCCACGATCAGTGTAAACATGCAGGCTGCCACATGATTACATTTAATTATAATAATGTATTTATTGTTTCACAAACATCTATGATATTTTAGCTGTTATTGTAAGCATTAGTATATTTACTTTCATCACTTCTGTTTATCTATTCTTGCTTAGGTTTCATTCAAAAATAGATTATTGTAGGAAACGTGATTGCATTTGAACCAATTTATTATTTCATTAAATCTTGTCAAAGGTTTTATCGTAGACAGCACGGCCAAGGATAGTTATAGTTTTCCAAAAACCAAAAGCCGGTTTCCACAAAGGACGTAAATTAATTTCGTGTTACATAACGATTGTCATCGGACCACCTAGCCATTAACCATCGGCTATCTTATCTGGCAGATAAGCCATGTTATTGGTGAGATAGCGCCGCGTGTGAATCAAATCAGTGATGGTACACCGGTGTCGTCTTTGATATGATAGTGTCTGTTAACGTTATCTGCTCGAGCATGCTTTTGCTAGAGCACGGACGATTCACTGCTCGTGTTCAAGCATGTGGGTAGATGCTTCCGATCCTACCCGAATGAATGCTCTTCTGGTCCATAATTGTAGGAGTCGGTCTAGTTAGTAGAGATATTGTCTTGCTGAGGGGTATCTTGAGTTACCCAGGTGCTGGGTTGTGGAGGCAGATAGACGGTCGCTTTACGTAAAATACTGGTACTCAACTGCATCCGGTTGGGTTGGAAACCGACCTGAAACATAGTTGGGAAAAAGGCTTTTATAGGTTCAGTAGAGATATTGTAATCGTGCATAATGATTGTGGTAACGTTGTAACTATTATTTATTCATTTATTTATTTATTATATACTTTATTGTACACCTCATTACAAACATTGTAAAAACTATTCTCTAGAAAGTCTTTATCAGTGGCAGTTTTGTTGATAAAGTCTAGATTCTGTGACTGCACATCATAACATCACGTAAAGCCTTAAACTTTAGGTCTTTGTGCTTCCTTACCTCTTTCTCTATTCTTGCCTGGCTGAAACTTACTTAATACTAATATAGGAAACCGCCAATTAGAACCTTGCACCTAGCTTCAAACGTTTCGTCAATGCCCAAGTAAGTTTATGAGAAATAAATTATTTTGATAGTCCGAGTTTGCCCATATTTTTTTATTTTTTTTATTTTATTTAATATGGGTTTGCTCTTGACTCTAGTCTAGCTCATAGATGACAGAGACAAAGTCGACGATGGAGCGAGCTTACCCAGAAGAAGCCTGTTCACTCTAATTTTGAAGAGATTAGGGTTGTATGCGTTCGGAAACACAGACGCAGGCAAAGAGTTCCACTCCTTTGCTGTGCGCATTATAAAAGACGTTTGGAAACGTTTAGTGCGAATTGGTGGAATAGCAACAAGGTAGGGATGGTAACTTGCAGTGCGTCTAGATGTCCGATGGTAGAAGGGGGCCGGTGGGATGAGATCGTGGAGTTCCTGGACACTCTCCCCGAAGTACAATCTGTAGAAGACCGACAAGCAGGCAACCTTGCGGCGATGAGCCAAGCTGTGCAGCTTGGCATCCACCAGCCTTACGTCGCCAATGAGCCTTTTAGCTCTGTGTTCCACCGAGTCAAGCGCGGCAAGTTGGTATTTAGCTGAGCCATCCCAAAGGTGGCTGCAATACTCCATGCAGGATCGGACTTGTGCTTTGTAGAGGGTTAAAAGCTGTCCAGGCGTGAAGTATCGCTTCACTCTATTTAGGATGCCCAGCTTTTTGGCCGCAGTTTGGGCTTTGTGCTCAATGGTGGCACCAAAGTTGAGACTGGTTGTCAACTCCATGCCTAGGAGCTCGAGCCGATCGGTTACAGGAACAGAAGTACCCCGAAAAGTCGGAGTTAGGTCGAAACGACTCCTTTTCGCGGTAAAAAGGCATGCTTGTGTTTTGGTGGCGTTAAAAGAGACCAGATTGTCATCACCCCACTGGGAGACAAGACTTAAGGTCAAATTTGTCCGCTCTACCATGGCCTCTCTCAAGGAACGAACTTCTTCCCCGCTGGTTTTTGCGCTAGACAAGTATCTCTCTGAAACCATATCCACCTCCCCGTGGCACCGGCGCTGCAGTGCTAAGTAGCGAGGCGTGTAAGAACGGCTGTAGCAGCAGGAGCTCGTTTCGCAACTTGTCCCCAATTACCTCGTCAGTATTGAAGGCGATATTTATTTACTGCGAGGCCGGCACGCAGTCTGCGACTCTTCATCGTCACTAGCTACTCAAATACAGAAGTTCCACTACTGGTAACGTCTGGTACCATTGCTATAATGCGATGAAGGTGGGAAGAATCCATGAGAAATTTCCATCACCGTTGATTTTTTTCTAAGATTTTCATTAGTTAGTCTGAATGTGAAACACCAGTCCTGGACCTCCCCTCATTCCTTTCATTCAGATTTTTAGTATTTTCGACACTTTCCTCTGGTCTGGGATAAAACTGCTTTAAAAGTTTCTTCGTCAATCGCAGCGGTATGGATTTCTGTTACATTTTTTTTATGGCCAATGACTTGTGAGTGAGGCGATTCTCGGCGATTTTAGGATCAGATATGGTTACGACTTCTGGTTAGTCTGAGTCACTGACTAGTGGCGTTGCAATACTAACAATGTACAAAGTAGACGTTCTGCTGATACCCTACTATAGCACAGTAAGAGAACGCACGCAACACAACTAATAACATAATTAGATTTGAGCACACACGTGCGATGCGCGTATCTGCTCGGGTTATTAAATTTTTCCACGCGGCTGATAACGGCTCAAAGTGCTGTGTCAACATTGTAAGCTGGTATCAACCGTCCTGGTCAAGTGCCCTAATATGTGTACAGATGGCTGGGAATCGTAAGTTAATTAAATAATATCGGTCCTATCAATGACTACAATATTTCCATTGTTACCATGTTTTGCGAATGAACTGTGCTTGTAGAATATTGCCACCAGTTTAATTAAAGCCGCCTTTCGATATTATGGTGTCCCTTTTTTAACGGCACCGGGATGGCCTGTCAGAAATATTGAAGACAGACAGCATACATTTAAAAAAAACTAAAGCGCCTTAGTTTTTCTAGTCCCGTCCTTGAATGCCGAACTGGTACACAATGCTCGTGACAACCAAATATTAAGTTGACCGGTTTTCAAAACAGATGACTCGCATCGCATTGTTCCCTAATCTTGCTTTTTGTGAAGGTTAGAAGAACCTGGGCCACTTGACCCTTCCAGGTTTCACAATGAGTTCATAAGTCGCTTGCAAAGATGACCCCACCATTGTTGTCACAAAAAAAAAAGTATTTTTAACAAAAGTAATGTAACACGTGTATTAAGATTCTGATTTTTAAAATTTTGCAGTAAATACTTAATTGATGTTATATTTTCCAAAGTTACGTCTAATAGATTTAAGATCACTATTACTTTAGCGTTTTACTAAACGCAAAAGTAATAGTGACTCTACTTAGGCCTAAAATTTGTTTTACGTTGTGCGGGTAGCATTATGTTTGTGGTTACTGGTATCCTTATACCAGTAACCACGAAACTTAAATGTTTCTTTAATAAACACTAAAACTTATCCTACATCCTTGTTTAGTACACGTAATGGTACTTATTTTATAGTTATGACTACTGAAGCTCCGTTTTATTCAGTTGATACCTTAGCCTAGCCATGCTGGCCCATCGCTGGAGCACGTGAGTAAGCAAGCCCAACTGTTTACACAGTGGTCAAGATAAAGCTGTTGGCTGCGAAGATTAGCGCCGTAAAACTACACAATTACTTAACCTCCGATATAAATACTGTGTCTACTTGCTTCACGTTCATAGCGAGCTGTACATCTTTATAGACTTGTACTCACATTTTATAAGGCTTTCTTTGAACATTTTTGACCGTCTTCAAAAAAAGGAGGTTATCTATTCAACCCGTATGTATGTGATGTGATATTGTAAGAATTGCAATTTTTGTATATGTCAATGTATACCAGCTTCTAAACATGTGTGTCAAATTTCAAAAGTGTACAATGTATGTATGTATGTTTTTTTGGTTCTTCTTCGATTTTTCTATCTTTGCTTACTTATTTTACTTTTTTTCTGCTTTGTTTCTGAGTTTTTGCATCAGACCTACCATCATATTGTTAGAATGTCACCTTGTTACTTGTTACATTAAACCCCTCCTCATCGTTATTTTGCTTCCTATCTGACCTGGCCGAATATCAGCGCAAACAGTCGACTAGTTATGTAACCCAAGTGACCTCAAGCCGTAAGGTCACAAAGCAACGTAACGTGTTCAGAAGCTGATTGGTAGTGATAGCTCGTTATCTGGCCCTCATCAGCATTGTGATAGCTATTATCATCACACACGCCTTGCCTTTGACTTTTATCGACACTTGATCTTGAACGCTGGAAGGTCAAATGTTTCAGACACATTTTATTACACTCGCCAATTTGAATCATGGCTTGAGAATCATGTGCTCTTACTTAATCGATCTGGGCTAGTATCTACATGGGTACATTGCGATGCGATTGGGGCTTTATTGCAGCCATTGTTCGAATTGTATTCACTGTTCATCATCATGGTCCTCTTGCAACCCAATACCCATGACTGTCAGCGGATTTGTTTTGTATTCCATACATTATTATTAGCTGACTTACCAGTACTCGCCCTTTCTGTTCTAATTTGGGGTAAAATTCAGCAATACAAAATGTTGCCTTAGGAAACCTACCTTGCGTTCGGTCGTACGATCATGGATGGATCATGGACAAAATATGTCATCCAAGTAAACGAAATTGCGTATTTTGCTTTCCTGTGCTTTCAGAGGTGTTGTTAGGTGTGGGATACCACAAACAACTTTAATTTCGGAAGTCGGTGTTAGTATACGAAGAAACAACCATAAACACCGACTTCCGAAATTAAAGTTATTTAACTTTGAATTGTTTTTTAATTTGGAAGTCGGTTGTAAGTACTTTTTTGTGAAAAAAGTTTTTTTTTTTAATCCAACCCGTGTCAGTGTTTGCAAAAACAACATGATCCTATAAGTACTACACCTCGTCTCAGCCGATTAGATCTAGGTCTTACTTTTTCTAACCGGTTGAGCCTAGGTAAAGCCAGTTACGGCTCTTAAAAACCAGTTGTTTGTGCTCTTTTACACCTAAATCTAGTACATAGAGACACTGGGGACATGGCGGTACTACTACAGGCTAAACGTGCGATACGGTGTTCCGATGTAGTAGTGGTCGTGTCCCCTGATGACTGGCTACTTAAAGCGGTTAGTTGTCGTTACCTGGTGGCTAACTCGGGCATTCATATTTCAAGCTATCAAAGTGTCAAATTCTAATTACGATCCAGTTTGGTAGATAATTAAACAAAGCATTAGTCCAAAGCATTCCGTAGCCCCTGTCCCAAGGTTATCAAGTAAAAGTTATGAATACAATCTGTCCTAAACGTAACAAGTTGTGATAGTCAGACCCTTCTGGCACATTGTTATGTACACGTTTATCAATATTATTATTATGTATTCAATCATTCAAAATCGCATAATATCGCAGTCCATTGCTGGATTATTATTTATTGAAATCTGTTTACTTATTTATCTTTATATCATTCACCAAACGCCTTTAAATACGCCTGTAATTGTCTGAAATTACGAACAGTGTCTGATATATGCGGTCTAGGTATCATCATAATACTCACGTTCTTATCTCAATGTATTTGAAGTCTATCTTTCTCTACACTTAATCTTTGTCAAAATCTACTGACTTCTTAGCTCTTCCCGTTCCCTTACAATATTTAGTCCAGGTACTCAGGTAGTCCAAACTGAATCGTAATGCATGGTAAACAAGTGTTATCGAGTGAATGTATTATGTTTTGATATTGATTCGCTATCGAGCGGCGAGCGATGATAACCCGCGCGGGGTGTATCGCGCTCGCGGCGAACAGTAGCCGGCATGGCGCGCAGCCTGCCGCTCGTACCAGCCACGTTGTAACTGTCGTAACACTCGTAACACTGGAATATGTGCTGCTAGAACTCGATTCTTCTGCTCTTGAGAACCTGATGTTGGATATGGGTGAGACTTGTGATCTATTTTCTAGGTTTTTTTGTCTGTTGAGCGCTCAGCAAGATGATCGGTTTCTTTGTGTTGAAGAGAATAATTGTAATTTGGAGAAAAATTCAATTCTGCGATATACATTTCTCTATTCAATTACATACACGAGTACAATCTGGACAAGCCAGTATTTTGTTAACAGCCACACAACACACGGCCAAGGTTCCAACGTTTTAGTCTTTGCAGATCTCTCAACAATAATAGTGTAACCCCGCACCAAAATCATAGATAATGCATCGGGTCGGGCTCATATCCGACAAAACAAAGTAAGAACGGTCCCACGTAAGAAACGTATGATTTACTACCATCTACAAATCACATTCGGCGAAATGCTCGTCGATCATTGTGGCAAAAAGCGCAGTCGCCTGAACAGTCGTGGGATCATACCTGCTTACACTCGCATCAACTTAACAATAAATACTACCTCTGCGTCATGCTATTTGCGAATTAAGATTATGATTTTATTTTGTATCTATTGTTTGTGAAGTTTTCTATTGTGTCATGCAACCTTTACGAAAAATGGACACATGCTTTGTGATTTCAGCAGGTTGTGTCCTAGGCCCTAGGTGTTGGCTCACGTCAGTATTTCAGATTTTGTTAGTCTAAAACTTCCGGCCACTTATGACCTAACACTCCTCGTAGTCAACGACGGTAAGATCCTTGTAATTTTATTTTAGTTTCCTCGTCATTTCAATTCAATTTTAACATCGGCTTTGTTACCTTTTTCTTGATTTAAGTTGGCAAGGTGTTACATAATATCGATTTTTATCTTCAGCACATTTTAAAAGCACGTTTGCCAAAGGATCGTGTGTCACTCGCATATTTGATCAGCCTATATTTATCTACGCAAAATGTGTAAAGGCACAAGTACTGGGTAGTAATGTCGAGCTTGTCCTTGACAGCTATCAGGGAGTGCTGCCGTGTTTGTTCAGGTGAGTGCGCGCGCGCCGCCGCCGCCGCTCGTACGCCGCGGTTGGCTAGCCTCCGTGTTTTCTTAAACTATGTGACATCATGCTTGTAAATAGCCTCATTATTAGACGTGCATGGAGGTACCTCTGTTTTATTTGGATGGTCACCTGGTACCTCATAGTAGTACACATTCTAGCTGTCCTGACTTATATGTTTGGTTCACCTTGTGAAATGATATGTTAAACTATATGTTTAAATTATTATTTCTAGGGTAGCATTTGACCACTGCCTGATTATTGTTTACTGCCTGACGTTCTATGACTCTCTAAGAAAAATCAGAAGATATTTTTTTTCAGGTTTTCTTTAGATCCTTTTTGTCGAATCCCCTTTTGTCAGCAAGATACCCAGATTTTTGGATTGTCTTAGGACTTCATGTTTGGGATTTTGATAACTACCATTTACCAATTTAAAGCAAGTGCATTGATTAATTATCATCCTTTGTAAATTTAGTTACGTTTTCACCATCAAAACTCGTTTTCACAGGAAGATCACGTTAAGTATCGCTTCCTTAACAAATTAACTCTATAATATTTAGTTAACCAACAACTGAACTCTGCTCATCTGATCCTAAATCTCATTGCACTGAATATCGGTGTGCGTCGTGCGTGGTTAATATTATGAATAAAACATATCTCCAAAAGTGGATAAATTAATTGGTGGGCATTTCTCCGAAGCCTGGCTCGAGGAGATGGCTACCGGATGCGCGGCCATCAGGGCTGGCCCGACCACTTGGCGAATACTTATCGGGAGAAAAATATTAATTTGACTTGTGTGTTTTAGGAAATAATAAAATATTTACCGCGTTCACACAGGGTTTATTCACATTTGTCGCGTTGTTGTGTGTCTATTGAGGAAAAATTTATTCAATACGAGAATTCTCAGTCTTTTACAACGGCAGTTATTTTTCGTCAGGATCCTTGTTTTGCCCTCATCACATCTCTGGTAAATGTTTAACAATATTAAAGTCTCGTCATGTATTAATGTTATTGCAGTCGTCGCTGGTAGCCCTGATGCTCGTGAACCGTGTTTCTCCCCATCAATTGACAATTGCGTGGTGAATGGGCCCCCTGCGCGCGCGCAGCCCAACAAGGCGCGCGTCGCATGTAGTGCGCTGCATGTACTGAGTACCGAGTGCTGCAGCAAAAAGCAGCGCCGTGCCCCTCGGCCAATCCCCGCAGACGGCCAGCTAACTGTATCCTGTGGGCACACAACTTACGGGAGCCCTAACTTGACCTCATAAACTTGTCAACGGTTATGTTTTTTCAATCCACATTCGTCGTAGTATCCCTCTTACTTTTGATTAATTTCGTGGTCTACGAAGCAACCTCATTCTTCCTCCATTAAGGCAACTCTATTCCCATCTATTTATGTAAATTAATCTCAGAAATATAATTAGTTAAATTGCTTGGTAAATTCATGAAACGCGCTATTACCTTGGGTAATTTGCCGAATGTCTGTTCATGGATTGCATTGCTCCGGCATTAGATGCAGTGTTTAATGTTTAGTTTATAATTGACTGCATTCCGCGAGATGCCGCCGCGCTCGGAGAGGCGATCGTTTCGCAACGCGCCGCTAATCTGGACGTATCGTGGAAGATTACATGCATTTGTAATGTGCTCGTATCATTAGCGCGCCGATGACTCCCGGGCCCGAGCGGCCCTGCCTGAGCCGAGGTCGTGACAACAGCGCGATAACTAATTCTAACAAACAATGCGCTGACGCTGACCCAACCGAGCTGATGTTTTGCTCCATTGTAACTCGTAAATGTATTACAAAATATTTATACTGACTTGTTTAGTTGTTTAGGAAATCGTGCGGAGCACACTGACCGGATGAACGGACCGCCTCGTCTGTCGTTCACGATATTATTAAAAACCAAAGAATTTGTTCGACGTTTTGGTCACGTGAATGCTATTTAGAGGTCCTTGCTCCGATGGTCTGATTCTTGCTCGTAATGTCAGTTATCCTTGGTATATTTGGAGCTAGAATGTTTGCCATACATGTTCTAATGGAGCTCTCTTCATGTATACAAACTAGTTTCGTTGGATGTTCATAAAACGCGGTTTCACGGGCAACTTTATAAATTCGTAGCTTCAAAATGTCGCAATGCCAAAATTCAGGGTTGTGTTTGATCTGTTTAGAATACAAGAAAGGCATTTAGCCGTGATTGCCATTAGGGTGGGCGGCGCGTCCGTACACGGCCGGGCTAACCGATCGGCATTGAGGCAGGCATTAGCTCTGCTGGACACGGGCTTATCTTAATGTGCAGTGTGTCCTCGGAGCGGCTCCGGGGCTCCGGTACGAGCGCACATTATCTCCGTCGGGATGACTTCGACTGCTGTTTAGTTTTTGTGTACATGACTGTTGAAGGCGTGGCTCTTTATAAAGCGGTTAAGCTTTTTCATGATGTGTTAAATACAATTAAATGTAGCACACAACTCGGTGGTGGAGGCCGAGGAGTCCCGAGCTATCTCAAGTGGCGACTAGACGTGACCCTACTTTTGTTGTTTACTTACTGACAATTTGGTTGTTTAACTATAGAAACCCAAAGCCCCGAACTTATATTTTAGTGAGCACGAACACCACATAATTATGCCATTGTATTTGCTTATTTAAAGCAATGTTTTTTTTATTTACGTTCACTAAAGTCGATCCATACAATTTTAATATGCACAGCAAATATGGAAGATTCTTGTTCGAAGAAAATAATGAGTAAGCGAGAAAATTCCTCAGTTAATTTATTAGAAGCAGTCAAGGATAAGCATATCATGATCTGTTATCTGAATGGAAGTTATTAAGGCAAATGTGCCCAGCGCCTGTATCAGTACTACATATCGGTTCAATTTATATGAATCGCGACCAGATTTGAAATATCTGATACAAAGCTGCACCTAGTTGTAAACCCGTGTAGTTTATAAGGTATCCGGTCACATTAAGCTAGGAGCTCGGCACGTAACACTTGCCGACGCATAAAATGGATATTTCAAGTCCCAAGAAGCAAATACGAGGAATAATAAGAGTCGCGTGCGCCGTAGGCAGCCCATTCGCGCGAGATTATGAGGCTGGCAACCAATCGC